>ML413910.1:142038-165205 GCA_005239525.1 Nicotiana knightiana
GGGGGGGGGGGGTCAAGCAATCAAACTTTCTAGCAAGCAAACAATTCTCTGTACTGGTATCTCTTCCTCTCGACATTGTGTTGCTTTTCTGTAATAGCTTTCATTAATGCAATCAAGCTTTCTTTCATTCTCAATTCTCTTTTTTGTTCTCTCAATTTCTCTTGACATTGGTTTTCCCATACGACACTGACAATCGTCCAGCGTATGGAGGGGACCCCTATTGGGGGATAGTAACTACACGGATATCGGTTTCTTAGACTTACATAGCCCTTCCTAGGAATCATAGTAAGGCGCCATGTAACAGTTGGTATTAGAGCGTAGGCTCGACATCGGACGAGGGAACACATTGCCATTACCACCATTTCTAACCATGGTGAATCATGGGGACCTCATTGTGGCCCTTGAAGAGACCATTAATGTATTACGACCCATTGTGAATATGGTGCTTCATCTAAGAACCAGTCTAGTGCACAGGTTGTATGACCTGGACCGCAGGATGCAGTAAGCCAAAGGTCACATAGCGAACATCAGTCGCGACTCTAAAGGAGACCAACAAATGGCAGCCATAGAGGTAGCTGAAATATTTGGTAAATTTAAGGGCTTATAATAGGAGCGTACCGAGGATTTAGCCTATAGGGTACAAGAGACAGACAGGGTGACTGCCATGTGGCAAACCATAGGCAACTTGACAGGCCAGCTCAGCGTTGTCAATGCTGCACTATAAGGCCTATTTCGAGGAGGTGGAAAGTAGATCGGTGGCGCTGTGAGCCTCGCCCCTATGCTAGAAAAGCTGAAGATTCCTGAGCCAAAACCATACAGTGGAGCTCAGAATGCCAAAGAAGTGGAGAACTTCATCTTCGACATCGAATAATACTTCGATGCCGTGGCGGAGTTAGAAGAAGATAAAAATGTAGCAACTACTGCCATGTATCTTCAGGGTGATGCTAAACTCTGGTTGCGGGTGAAATACGAAGCCATCACAGCCTGTGAAGATACTCTCGAGACATGGGCAGAATTGAAGACAGCCATACGCGTATAGGTCTTCTGCAAAAATATTGAGTACAATGCACGAAGAGGGCTACGGGAGCTCCGCCAGACCAAGTTAGTGTGGGATTACGTGCGGGAATTCTCCACGCCCATGATGAACATACGTGATATGGGGGACAAAGACAAATTCTTCACATTCCTGGAAGGTTTGAAACCTTATGCCCGTATGGAGCTGCAAAGACAAGGGGTAGAAGAAGAGCTGGCATGTGTAAGAAAAAGGACCTATGCCCAACCACCAAAAAATGAAAAAGAAGGCGGATTATCTTAAGTAAGAGAAGATCTTGATGTTCGTCAAGATGAAAGTTAATGGCAAGCCCATTTGGACGATGATAGACATGGGCGATACTCACAACTACTTAGCCTCAACTCAAGTAGAGCGCCTTGGTCTAGTTGTAGGAAAGGGCAGAGGTAGTGTCAAATCTATCAACTCACCGCCTCAGCCAGTGGGTAGAATAGACCAAGGGAGTGCCGGTGAAGCTGGGTCCTTATGAAAGAAAATTCAACTTGCGTGTGGTGATAATAGATGACTTCGAGCTGATAGTTGGGTTGGAATTCATGAGGCAAACCAACACCATTCCTGTACCTTATGCAGATATGCTGTTGATAATGGGAACCAACGGGGCCAAGCCTTGCATTATCCCATGCACAACCATAAATATGGTCGCGGAGAATATCTCGGCCTTATAGTTGAAGAAGGGAGTCAAACGACACGAACCTACATTCCTGGATACCTATGTATTGAAGATATCTATTGCTCTTCAGGTCCCATTCCTTCACCTGTGAAGGATTTGTTAAGGTAGTTTGAAGACGTCATGCCACAGGACATGCCAAAGCGACTCCCACCTTGGTGAAATATGGACCATTAGATTGAGTTGGTGCTGGGTGCGAAAATACCTGCCCGAGCGCCTTACAAAATGTCACAACCCGAGCTCGCCGAGCTTCGGAGACAGTTGACGAAAGTGCTAGATATGGGGAATATTGTGCCCTCTAACTCCCCTTATGGGTCCCCTGTGCTATTCCAAAAGAAACAAGATGGCACCCTACGACTCTATGTGGATTATCGGGCCCTAAACGAACCACTGTGAAGGTCAAGAACCCTATCCTACTAATGGCAAACTTGTTCGATAGATTGGGTGGTGCTACATTGTTCACCAAAATAGACCTGAAGACAGTTTACTGGCAAGTCTGAATTACTAAGGGAGATGAACACAAGACGCCCTGTGTGACAAGCTATGGGTCGTACGACTTCCTGGTCATTCCATTCAGACTGACTAATGCTCCAGCCATATTTTGCACATTGATGAACCAAATCTTCAGAGAGTACATTGACGAGTTCGTAGTGGTCTACTTGGAAAACATTGTGATGTATTGCAAAACATTGGAGGAACGCTTGGAGCACGTACGAAAGGTCCGAGCCCGACTGCGAGAACACAAACTATATGTGAAGCTATCCAAGAACGCGTCGCCCAAAAGTATATTGACTTCCTCGGGCATGTCATCAAGGAAGGGCGAAAAAAGATGAATCAATAGAAGATTCAGGCTGTCAAAGATTGGCCGCTGCCTAAGGATATCCACGCCTTGAGGGCGTTCCTTGGCCTATGCAACTTTTATCTGTGATTTGTGAAGAATTATTCTCTCATTGATTTGTCGTTGATAGAACTCCTAAAGAAAGTCACGACCTAGGATTGGGGTCCTAAGCGAGCGGAGGCCTTCAACGCATTGAAAGAGACTATGTCTAGTAGCCGTGTCTTGGCCCTTCCTGATTTATCCAAGCCATTCAAAGTACAAACGAATGCCTCTGACTATGCTCATGGCGGAGTCTTGCTACAAGAGGGGTATCCAGTTGCATACGAGAGCCGGAAGTTGAAGGATGCTTAACAGCGCTATGCTACCCACGAAAAAGAATTGTTGGTTTCCGTCCATTGCTTACGCCTTTGGAGGCACTATCTGCTGGGAACCCTATTCGTGGTCAAGATAGATAAACACAATTGTTAGCCTTTTCATGACCCAGCCAAAGCTGAATGGCTGCCAGGCCAAGTGGCAGGAACTCCTAGCGAAATTGCACTTCCACCTGGAGTACCGAAGTGGGAAGACTAACCAAGTTGTTCATGCGCTCAATCAGCTAGCATCAATGTGCCTACTCACCACCCAAAGGGGGAGCGAAGTGGACACTACTATAAGAGACCAAATACAAGATCTACTTCCAAAGGATCATACTGCATAGTATTTGGACGATTTGGTAGGACAAGGAAAGACTCTCCAGTTCTAAATGAAAGATGGGTTCTAGAAGGTGAAGGGAACCAACTTTATATTCCTAAAGGAGGAGATCTACGAAGGACTCTTCTGACGAAATGCCATGATACTTTGTGGGCCGACCACCCAAGTGAAGAACACATCATGGCGTTGTTGCGCCCTACTTATTATTAGCCTCACATGGCTGATAATGTTGCTCAGTATGTGAAGACTTGCCTAGTATGCCAGAAAGACAAGTCAGACTGCTTGCGCGGGACTTTTGGAGCCATTGCCTATTCCAAAGAGACCTTGGGAAGTGTTTCACGGGATTTCATCACCGGATTACCCAAGGTCAGAGATTTTACAACTATCTTGGTTGTGGTAGATTAGTTTTCCAAGTACGCTACATATATAGTAGCCCTACAATATATATATCAGTAGAAGATATAGCTCAAATCTTCTTCTCTCTTGTTGTCAAATATTGAGGCCTTCCTATAGACATTGTTAGTGATCGCGATTCTCGCGTCACTAGCAACGTTTTGACTCAACTCTTTAAGTCCATCGGGTCCAAATTGAGCCAAAGTTGAAGTTTCCATCCGCAATCTGATAGCCAGACGGAGCGGTTCAATGGCATACTGGAGGAATATCTCCGCCATTTTGTTACCATATCGCAGAAGAATTGGGTGTAGCTTATGGATGCTGCTCAATTGTGTTTCAATTCACAAAAGAGCTCTAGTACAAACAAAAGCGCTTTTAAAATTGTTACCGGACAATAACCGCTACTCCCACATACTATGAATGCCTCAAACATGTATTAAATCTCCTCGAACTACTAGCTTCTCGAAGGAATGCAAGTGAAATTTGGAGTAGTGCAGAGCTATCATGTCAAAACCCAAAAGCGGATGAAGAATCATGGTGATCAAGTCACTTTGTTGAATACCAAGTAGGAAAAAAAGTGATGGTGAAAATCCCAAAACGATACTTGTTTGCAAGGGTCCATGACCCTCATATACTGCAAAATTACATTGCACCCTTGTCCATTGAGAAGTGCATTGGGAACGTTGCATACTGGGTGGATACCCCAGCCTGGTGGAAGATTCATCCAGTCTTCTATGTCAGCCTTCTGAAACCCTTTTGGGAAGATATGGAGAATCCTTCACGGATCCAACTCACAATACTCAGTATTCGAGACCCTAATTCAATTGGGAAAAGGCGGGTATAAGCTATTCTCGATGATCGAGTAATTCGAGCTTCAAGGAAAGATCACCAAGATTTATTGGTGAAATGACAGGGTTGTGATGCAGAGGAGAATACTTGGGAGAGGGGAACAAACCTCAAATCCTACAAGAGCCTGATCGATGATTATCTTGCAAGTAAGGCGCCGAGGACGTCACCAACTCAGGTGGCTGAAAATGTCATGGGCGGCTTTCCGGCCATGTCCCATGACCCTTTGGACGCACCCCATGGCGTTCATGGAAAGCCTCCAAACACCTAGCGCCATGGAAGGCCCTGTGGTCTTGGACGCGCCAAGTGACAAGCGCTCCTGTGCCTATGTCTCCCCACCGATGGGACCTCGCCAGCGCCCAGCCGCAGGCAGATGACAACAACGCCACACACATAGACCCTGATTCTAAAGACAAGGTTGCTACCAACAGACCTGCTTCTACTTTGTTGGAATCTAAGTCCTTTTCATTGTAAATATAGTGTTGTTTTATTTCATGTATTTACATTATGTCTCTCTAGCTTAGTTAGGTCAAGTCCTGTAACTTTGGTTTTTTTTAAGAACTATTAGGGGGATCAAGCAATCAAACTTTCTAGCAAGCAAATAATTCTCTGTTCTGGTGTCTCTCCCCCTCAACATCGTGTTGCTTTTCTGTAATAGTTTCATTAATGCAATCAAGCTTTCTTTCATTCTCAATTCTCTTTTCTGTTACATCAATTACTCTTGACATTGATTTTTCCGTACGACATCGACAATCTCGTTTAGCGTACAGAGGGGACTCTAGTTGGCGGATAGTAACTACACGGACATCGGTTGCTTAGCCTTACGTCGCCCTTCCAAAAACTCTCTTGGAAGGCGCCGCATAACATTATTAGTGTTCCGCGATATACTAAATAATCTTAAAAACAACTATCAAAATAATAACAAAAGAAAGTATCCACAGGAAAAAACTTATGCCCTTGTCTTTTTTTTTTGGGTACGCAAAAATAACAAAGTCCTTTCGGATATGGAGGAACTACGCTCTAGGTATTTCAATTTGATAATTAGCTTAGCTTTTGTACCTAAGGTATTATTTTGACTCATTTCAAATCTTTAACATTCCCTCTTATATCAAAATATCTCCAGCTAAAATCACTATAAATACGTCAAACAATTTTACTTATGCCCCTCTAGTTTTCTTTTTTGGGTTGGGAGAGAGGGGGTTGAGATTTTTTTTTATCCTATTTTAATCAGAATATCTAATCTCTAGTGTTCAACATGATTCGTACTACTCAACCGCCAGAAAACATGCACAATTTATAAGTATTAACAGGAGGGTAAATTCTTAAGAAAACAAAACCATGGAGACAATGTGCACGGCTTCCATCGAACAAGTGGAGCAGTCAAGATCCATTAATTCATCTTTAATTTGTACAGCTATTGTTAGCTAGCTTTCAGGATAGAAAATGATCTGATGATGCCAGATAAGAAATTCAATCTCCATATTCAAATGGTTCAAGAAATTAACACTTTGATTAGAGCTGAAATTCTTTTAAAAGGCAGCATCTTGAAATGATGAGCTTGAGCTCTTCCATCATAAATAAGTTAGAAAGCTCATGACTGAGCCAGTGAGTATTAAGAGAAGTTAGCAGTTGGTTCTGAAGGATTGCGTATAGGTGTTCGTAACACGCAACATAAGACAATAACAATCCTAGACAGATTTTTTCGTGTTTAAAATTTATTTAAATGTCAAAGATCGGATCTAAGACGTACCTGGTGAAAAGAGTCTCATTCCAAAATTTCTTCGATAGTGCGAAGACTCTATGCGTATCCACGCCGATACCGATCCTTACTATCAACTCTTTGATAAATGAAACCGACGAACAAATTGAATGAAATTCGTGTGCCGAAATTTTCTCAAAAATTCAGCCTAGAAATAAACGGAACAAGGAAAACAGTTTCCTTGTAAAAAATATATGACCTATTGAATATTTGTGCGGCTCATGCACCTCCGTTCCTTTTTTCCGTATGTCCTCGTGTTTGACAATATGTATATATATATATACAAGAACTTGCAACACTTTTCCAATAGGACAAGGAAAAGTCAGAGGCGTTGGCTTTTTTCTTCTCAAAGTCTATTCCAAAATTGGAATTATGGAATCCTTTTGTTTGGTTTGTGTTGGCCGACACGTCCTTTAGGAATTACGGTGATCCAATTCAAAATTGATTCAACTTTCAATCCTTTTATTCATATTTCATATACATTCTTATATGAAATATTAATTATATATATCACATATATATTTCAATTAAAAGATATAATTTATTTTTCTATTCCAAATAAAAAACTTCAATTTGTTCACAATATTAATTATATTCTCTGTGCTAACAAAGAATATAATAATACTTTATTTGGACTAATAATTTATTTATTTATTTGACTAATTAAATTCTTAATTGAATTATCAAATACTAAAGTAATTAATCCTTTAGCAAATATCAGAACACTCGTTCGTGTACGACCCCATAGGTTCAATACTAAGCTGGTAGTAAATTGATCGCATCAATATACTAATCAAGGGTGACGTCTAACAACACTCCTTAACGACCATATAGAATGTATACAATTTACTCTCAAGAACCGGTAGAAGAATAATGTAGTAATTCCTTCTGTCCTTATAGCTCTGATTCACTCTAGGATATGGTTCAATTGTCAAATCCAAATAGGCGACCAACTATGTGTTCATGTCAAATATAATCGACCATTGAATGACATGAGAAACTCTTTTCCTGTTTCATTCAATTGCCCTGACCAAGGTCTTAATTTGGTCGTTTATAATTATGACAACATGTAACTTAAACTCATTACCAAGAGTTGACAGATTCCATCTTGATCAATCACTAATTCTACAAGTATTTAATCGTACCCAATGTCCTTTCAACTATCGCCCAAGGGCCATAGGTGTATAGTATCAAAGCACAATAAATAACTTGTCAATTACTATGACGATCTCAGGTCAAAGGAAATTCGTACATCACATTCTTCAAGAGAATATCCTATTGACAGTTTATAGTAATTCTAACCATTAGGAATTATTCAATGAGTCGGTTCAATGATCATATGTAGTTAATGAGATCAACTAATATTTATCCCATAAAGACAATCACATAAATATTGATCTAACCGGATTACTAATGTCCAAATTAATAATCCTACGATCAAGAAAAAATTTAGATTAAATTATAAGAAACTTCACTCTCATTATCATGATCTCCATCACAATGTCAAGTCTCAAAATTTAATCAAGGACTTAGCGGCTATATATTCTGCTTCAGTCATTGAATCAGCTACTGTTGCTTGTTTCGAACTTTTCCAACTCACTGCTCCTCCATTTAAGGTGAATACATAACCAAAAATAGACTTTCAATAAATAACTTATCAGAAGATAAACTTGCATCAGTATAACCTTCAAGATTCAACTCAGAATCTCCATAGATGAGGAATTGGTCTTTAGTCCTTCTTAAGTACTTAAGAATAGTCTTCACCACCTTCCAATGTTCTTCACCAGCATATGCTTGATATCGGCTAGTCACTCCAAGTGCATAATCCACATGAAAACGAGTACATGTCATGTTATCCATGATAGCTCTCATGCGGTCTCTCTCTTCATGTGTTTTAGGACAATCCTCCCTATTGAGAGTAATGTCAGTGCCTATCGTTAGATAGCCTCTTTTGAAATTATTCATGTTATACCTCTTTAAGATGGTATCAATGTACAAAGATTGGGAAAGTCCAAGCAACTTCGTTGATCTATCTCTATAGATCTTTATTCCCAATATATAAGTTGCTTCTCCCAAGTATTTCATGGAGAACTATTCAGATAGCCAAATCTTGGTAATTTGCAATGCCGGTATGTCATTTCCTATGAGAAATATATCATCAACATACAGTACTAAGAATATAATTCTGCTCCCACTAACTTTTTGTACACACAAGGTTCTTCTTTGCATCTAACAAAATTGAACTTTTCAATTGTCTTGTCAAAGCGAATGTTCCAACTTCGAGAAGCTTGCTTTCGTCCATAAATGGATCTTTATAGCTTGGAAATTTTATTATGATCAGATAGAGATGCGAAACCTTCAGGTTGTGTCATGTACTCTTCTAGCTCACCAATACGGAAAGCTGTTTTCACATCCATTTGCCATATCTCATAGTTAGAACCTTTTGTCGCCTCTTCAAAGGTCTTAATGTTATCATCATTATGATCAACCTCATTTGATAAATCATCTTGTAACATTAGATTTAATCTAGTTGGTACATGACGTTCTCGTGTAGACCTTCTAATATGTGCTTGTACAACTTGTTCACCCTTTTCTCGATTAGGTGGTTGTTCAATTTGGTTTGGAACTAGTTCATTAACCTGTTCTTGAACTACATTAGTTCTTGAACTTCAACCGCTGAAGATGGCAACTTCCTTGTCAACTTCAAAACATCCAATAAAGGTTGTTCAACTTGTGTGTCATGATCTTTATTTTGTGTTGATTCATTAGTTTTTTGAACTTCATCAAGTTCTATTTCTCTACTATAATTTCATTACAAAAGAAATTCCCTTTCCGAAAAGGTTGTTCCTCTAGCCACAAATACTTTATGGTCAGAGGGGTGATAGAAATATTATCTCTTTTTTCTTTAGGATACCGAATGAACCTACACTTATCAGCTCTTGAGTCAAGCTTATCAGCTACAGTCTCTTAACATTAGCCGGACAACCCTAACTTTAATACGTTTAAGGTTAGGCTTACATACTTTCCATATCTCATATAGTGTTGCAGAGACTGACTTAGTGGAAACTTTATTAAGTAAGTATGTTGCTTGTTCTAAAGCATATTCCCATAAATTTATTGGAAGATCAGCGAACTCATAGATCTCACCATATCTAATAAGGTTCGATTTCTCCTTTCAGACACGCCATTGTATCGTGTTGTTCCTGTAGGTGTCCACTGTGAGAGAATCCCATTCTCTTTGCGATACCTAGTAAAATCTTCACTAAGATATTCTCTACCTCTATCAGACCTTAATACTTTAATACTTTTACCAGTCTGTTTCTCAGCTTCACTATGGAACCTTTTGAACATTTCAAAAGATTCATATTTGTGTTTCATAAGATACACAAATCCATATCTTGACATATCATTAGTGAATGTGATGAAGTAAGAATATCCACCTCTAGCTTGAATTTTTATGGGCCCACAAACATCTGTATGAATTAGTCCCAATAATTCAGAAGCTCTTTCTCCACTTTCAATAAATGGAGATTTGGTCATTTTCCTTTGAGACAAGATTCACAAGTTGGATATGATTCAAAATCATACTTGTCAAGGTACCCTTCCTTGTACAACTTGTTAATTCTTTTATCTCTAATATGATCAAGCCAACTATGCCAAAGGTATGTATGATTTACTTGATCATTTCTTTTCCTCTTAAGAGTTGAAACATGCATAATCGAATTAGTATTAACATTAGGTAAGACATAAATATCATGTTGGAGATAGCCATTCACATATAAATTATCACCATAATAAATAGAGCAAATATCATTGCGTATAATTATGCGAAAAACCATGTTTGTCTAACATAGAATCTGAAATTATGTTCGAACTAAATTTAAAAACCTAATAACAATTATCCAACATAAGTACTTTGCTCGTAGGCATTATTAAGGAAATTGATCCTACAGCTATGGCTGCAACTTTTGCACCATTTCCAACTTGTAGATTAACTTCTCCTTTCTTTAGTTTCCTACTTATCTTGAACCTTTGCAACATATTGCAGATGTTATAACCACCGTCAGTATCTAATACCCACAGTAAAGAATTAGTAGTAGCTAAAGAAACCTTGAAAATATTTTTCATTAATTTCTCACCTTGTTTCTGGTCCTTTAGAGTTTCAAGATACTCCTTGCAGTTTCTCTTCCAATACCCTTTCTTCTTACAGTGAAAACATTCAACATCATATACTGACTGCAAGATCAAATCTTCAGAAAGCTCTTTACCAAGCTTGTACCCCAACTTCTCATGTTCTTCGATAAGAAGAATCACATGATTGACAAGGGGTCCAACTGGAGAGTTTTCAATGTCCAATTGTGTATCAACCATCTTCTTAAGATATTCAATGATTTCAATTGGATCTATATTCTGATGTTTCCTTTGGAATTCAGAACTCATAGAAGCGAGAATGATGCGTTTAATAACAAGGTATTCTTCCAAGTGTTTCCGATAAACCTTGGTGCCTTAAACATCATTCTCTGGTGGGATTATCTTTGCAGGATTATCGATCACATCAATGAGCTTTTCATGCATGAGAACAATTCTCAAATTTCTATACCAGTCATCAAAGTTTGGTCCTGCCAACTTGTTTGGTCTCAAGTATTTCACACAGTGATATAACAGTTATATTGAGAAATTTAAAATATGGAAAATAAAAGCAATAATATAAGAACATATTTACATATATCATAAAGACATGGAACTTTATCTAAATGTTATTTCCACTAATTATTTTAAACTATTTACCCTCATTATAGTCTAAGAAATCTCTATTTCTTTTAGTGGAGTAAATGAATCATTTAACAATATGTATGAGCCCCTTGGAAGTCAAGTCGTTTCTCACATATATTTTAAAGGTAGGTACTCTTACCAATTGTATCCCCATACAATTTTCTTAAATAGCTCTATGTCAGATAGTCCCCTGGTAGTCAGGTCGATCCTATTGGCATACTTGAGTTCAACCATCAGGAAAGCAAAGAATTTGTTAAATTTCATACTTCCCCAGATAGTCCAGGTGTCTAGTGTAAAATTAAAATAATTTTTTCAATTCATACATCTAATGCAATAAATAATTTTAACATATTCTCAAACTATAAGTCTCTTGGTTGTTAGGCCGCTCCTTATAAACAAGAAATAAATAAAATTATTTATTCTGATGGATAGCTTTACAATAAAATATCTTATATTTTATTATTTAAGAACTCAAATTTTAGTAAGATGGAATTATTACTAAAACAACTTTTAGTAACATGAAGATCAAATATTTTATGGCATGTGAATTTAGTTCAAGCTGTTTACATGCTTAGTCCTAAATTAATTTACATCACATGTAACAAATAATTCAAAATTTTGTAACGAACGAGCACATGACATAAAAATAAAATTCAACATTCTTCTAACATGTTTATCTTTTATATTACATAAAATAATTCATGCCATAATATTATTATTAATTAATATCTCATGAACTAATAACAATTAAAATAACAGTATAATCCAATAACCTCTTATAGATTACCGTCGTATCTAAGACAAAAATTTAGATTTAAGTTACGAACTATCTCAATAGTTTAACTTATATCTGTACATATTTATTCACAATTAAATAATATCAATCTAATATACATTCAAACAATTTAACTATTGCATAAGAAACAAGTATTATGATTTTAACTCTTCAAATATAATCTTAAGATATTTCGTAAATAAATTTAAGACACAATAAACCACGGCTCTGATACCACTAAGTGATTGCGTATAGGTGTTCATAACACGCAGCGAAAGACAATAATAATCCTAGACAGATCTTTTCGTGTTTAAAATTTATTTACATGTCAAAGATCAGATCTAAGACGTACCTGGTGAAGAGAGTTTCGTTTCAAAATTTCTTCGATAGTGCAAAAATTTTATGCATATCCACACCGAGACCAATCCTTACTATCAACTCTTTGATCAATTCATGTGTCGAAGTTTTCTAAAAAATTCAGCCTAGAATAACGGAACAAGGAAAATAGTTTCCTTGTCAAAAATATTATGACCTCTTGAATAATTGTGCGGCTCATGCACCTATACAAGAACTTGCAACACTTTTCCAATAGGACAAGGAAAAGTTAGAGGCGTTGGTTTTTCACTTCTCAAAGTCCATTCCAAAATTGGAATTTTGGAATCCTTTTGTTTGGAAAAATTCAATCCCATTCTAAATGGGATTTGTGCTGGCCGACACGTCCTTTAGGACTTACGGTGATCCAATTCAAAATTGGATTCAACTTTCAATCTTTTTATTCATATTTCATATAAATTAATTATATATATTACATATATATTTCTATTAAGAGATATAATTCATTTTTTATTTCAAATAGAAAACTTTTATTTGTTCACAATATTAATTATTTCCTCTGTATTAGCAAAGAATACAATTGTATCTCATTTGGACTAATAATTTATTTATTTGACTAATTAAATTCTTAATTTTATTATCAAATATTAAAGTAATTAATCCTTTAGCAAAAATCAGAACACTCATTAGTGTACGACCCCAGGTTCAATACTAAGCTGGTAGTAAATTGATCACATCAATATACTAATCAAGGGTGACGTCTAATAACACTCCTTAACAACCGGATAGAATGAAGTATACAATTTACTCTCAAGAACCGGTAGAAGAATAATGTAGTAATTCCTTCTGTCCTTATAGTTCTGATTCACCCTAGGATATGGTTCAACTGTCAAATCCAAATAGGCGACCAACTGCGTGTTCATGTCAAATATAATCGACCATTGAATGATCTGAGAAACTCTTTTCTTGTTTCATTCAATTGCCCTGGCCAAGGTCTTAATTTGGTCGTTTATAATTATTGACAACATGGAGCTTAAACTCATTACCAAGAGTTGACAGATTCCATCTGAATCAATCACTAATTCTACAAGTATTTAATCGTACCCAATGTTCTTTCAACTATTGCCTAAGGGCCATAGGTGTCTAGTATCAAAGCACAATAAATAACTTGTCAATTACTATGACAATCTCAGGTCAAAGAAAATTCTTGCATCACATTCTTCAAGAGAATATCCTATTGACAATTTATGGTAATTCTAACCATTATGAATTATCTAATGAGTCGGTTCAATGATCTCAATGATCATATCTCTATATGCATCATCTATCTATGTGATTTAGTTAATGTGATCAACTACTCTTTATCCCATAAAGACAATCACATAAATATTGATCTAACCGGATTACTAGTGTCCAAATTAGTAATCCTACGATCAAGAACAAATTTAGATTAAATTATAAGAAACTTCACTCTCATTATCATGATCTCCATGACAATGTCAAGTCTCAAAATTTTATCAAGGACCTTATCAAATTAATTAAGAAATTAATAATAACTATGATAAAAGAATATCAAATGCCATATATTTTTATATCAAATAATATTTACAAAAATATGTGCAAATCATCAAATATGATATTGAATCTAAGACATATCTACTATATCCCTAACAGATTCCTATGCAAATTGCTGTATCATTCGATATAAGTGTCGCATATAAATGTTTTGCAAAGGCCAAATTCCAGCCTGATCAATACATAAGCAGAAATTAGTTAATGAGAACTTTGTAATGACAAAATGTGTGACTAAACACAAAAAATCTGTTTAACAAAACTTTGTATTAGGCTGTTCACGCAGAAGGGTCTTAATTTTCGTATACATTTCCTGCTTCATTCTCTCTTGTGCTGATAAGTAACATGAAAATGACGATATTAATTTGTTGAATTTAACTTTGTACAACTGATATTGTAAAATATTTTATACGATCATGCCACTTAAAAATATCTACAGGTAACTGTCCATTAAAAAGGATTGTATAAAAATCCTTTACACGTTCATGTATACTATATAAATCTTAATTTCCTCTAGGTGACTCCTGTTAACGCAATAAACATTCTTACTGCTTATTGACTTATATATATTTTCTGCAGCAAACTGAGTCGTATGTTAAAGGCTTCCCAATATACTAGGCGAATAATGTCCATAGTTAATCTTTAATTTGGCGATAAATTATATGCGCCCCTCGCTTTCTCTTTTGTTTGCCAGATTGTGTATCATGAAAATGGACCATTGGAAAAGGAAAAGCTTCTTTTGCAGTAAAGTTTTATTTGACAGCTCCAGCTACCCAAGAATCTAAAACTTCTTAAAATCCACTATCACTAATTACTTTCTTTTTAATTTCTTTTTATATTCCCATTATGTCTTGTTCATCTTTTTCTCTCTTTCTTTACTTAATTCTCTTACTTAACAAGTGTGATATATTACGCTCACATGATTTTTTAGCTATTTCAATTGTGTCAATCTCTGTGAAAATGATATTAAACAGAATGACAATGCAGTGATGTTCCTATTGAGTGTAGCTTTGGCTCATTTCAGGAATCGTCTCTCGAGTTATTGAAGTTGGTTGACCTTTCTTTTTGACTTCATAACTAGATAAGTACTACAAGAGATGTTGACCGTTTAACCAAAAAATTAGATTCTTAGTTAAAGTCTATTTTTAAAAGTACTCGGGTTACTGATAACCAAGAAATTTCATATTTCTCTCAATTGTAAGAAAGGAAATAAGAATAAAAAATGGCAAAGTAATTGATAGAAAGCAAAAGAAAGTAATTGTATTCCAATAATAATCAGAACGTGTCTTTACAAGTGAATTTTCCTTCCCTTATATACACACATCTTTTCTCTTTTAAGACCGAATCATTATGAGCATTAATGATATTAATGAGACGTTATAATTGGTAATCGTAACTGTTCATGAAAATTCTGTAACATTTGTGGCCATTCACGCTCATTAATTGACGATTCATGAACTTTCCCTTTTTAGTGTCTTGATTCATTACACCCGTGCCTCTTTATTTAACCATTTAGGCCCGAGCAACCATATTCTTTCATCTTGTGGGTAATTCACTCGTATCTGTTACGACTCGTGCCTATTTTAATGCATCATTCTAGTTGTCGCTTTCTCGATGGTCCACATGTATTGCCACATCAGTCACATACTTAATTCCACGTGTAATATTTATTTTTACCAATACAGATAGCCTCCACCCCCACCCACCCACGTACCATTTATTCAGCAATTGAATATTTGGGAAGTGGATCACATTTATGACGAAAATATTTTGCCGCCGTTTCCCACGTTTCATTATGTCTTCTTCAGAACCAACACGTCGTATGTCACTTCTAATTAATGCATGTGACACGTGGCATTCATTGATTGGATCTGCAACTCTTCAGCGAGTTTTAGGGCTTTTTCGCGGTTGCATTTATTATGACGTTTCCATCATGACCTCCTTTACATGACAATTGCTTCTTCATGTAAAATACCTCCTTTACCTTTGCTTCTACGAAAAACTTTCTACAATGTTCTTCATTCATAATAGTTCTTGTTTATCAACAACCATGTCTTCCTCAATCCCCGATCCTCGTAGTGGTTATAATAGATGAACTTCACCCTTCTTCTGTTCCTACTAGAAGTAGAAGAGGTGGTAGATTACGTAGTTTAGAGTCTGTTTCTATCTGTGGTTCTTCGTCTCAACCCAGTACTAATACCCCGTTGTCTTCTATAAGTAGGGATTCTTTTTTACATAGATCTTCTACTAGAAGTATGGATTCTAGTGAACCACTTCGTGAACGCACTGTTGATGAGATTATTCCTGCTGAACTTTCCTTCTTTACTGATAGAGAATCGATTAGAAATCAAGTTACTTCCATGACTTCTCATGATCGTGCCGATGTTTACCCTTCTTAGATTATTGAGGCTTTGATTTCTCTTGTGCGAAGAGACTGTTATTGGAAATTTGATTTCCCAATTTTAGTCCCTAATGCCAACCAAAGGATCACTTCTTTCAAAGCTGGTTATTCTTTTGTGTACACATATCCCTTTAGGTTGGGTTTTAGACCACCTATTGACCCAGTTATCATAGAATTTTGTAGTTTCTTCAATGTTTGTTTAGGACAGATTGGTCCCATTGTATGGAGGGTTGTGGCATGACTTAGATACTCGTCAAACTTGGCCTCTTTAACCTCCACCTTTTATCATCTGATTCATCTTTACTCTCCCAAATTGTTTCTTCATGGGATTTTTACTCTCGTGGCCAGGAGTAAGAGGGTTTTGGTTAGCCCTGAAGATGAAAATGATCGTGGATGCTATGATCGTTTCGTTGCCACTCCCATATGTGGGTTAGTGGGTGAAGAGAACATGCCTTTTCCAGAAAAGTGGAACTTTGCACGTAAGTTTCTTTTCTGATCTTCTTCTTCTTTTCTTTTCTGTGAAGAACTTATAATCTCATAAATGTTTTACTTTTCTTTCTCAGCAACCATGGAAGCTATTGAAGAGATTCCAGATTTCCATGGTTGGGTAGAAAAATTGTTAACCGTTGCTCCTATGGAAGAAAGCACTTGGAAATTCCTTTCTAACAGGTCTGGATGGAAAGTGAAGACTCATGGTAACTTTCTCTTTCACTTTCTTTCTTGCTTCCATATTTATTTTGGAACTTATTAACTCCTTTCTTTACTAGGGTTTCCCTTTTGGGGTGTGAGTGCTGCATCGATCACTGCTTCGAGACTCTCTCTATCGATGGCTCAAGAGATAATCTTGAGTTCCTCATAAAAAAAAAGCTGATAGAGCACCCAGCTCAGAGGGTGAAAAGGAACAGGATGAAGGCTCGTTGGTTCGCAAGCCACGAGCTAGGAGACGTATTATTTCAAATGACGAAGCTAGTCCTCCTCCCAGTTCTGTTCCCATGCTCGATCTTGAAGGTGCTACCTTAGTAAGTTCTGATGAAGAGATGCCTGCCGCACCCCGTGAATCTACTGAACAACTTTTTTCTCGAGGGTTTGATGATGAAGACTTAGGATTTGTTTCTGAGGAAACGCCTCTTGCCTCTTTCCCCATGTCTGATCCAGTTGATCCTCAGTTCCCCGTGCCTGTTGTTGCTTCTACTGCTCCGCCCGAGGTTATTTTGACTCCCTCGACTGTCCCTACTGTTTCAACTTCTCATGTTGAAGTTGATTCCTCTAGTAACAGTAGGATAATGAGAAAAGTAACCATCGAGGTTCCCGAGGATGGTAATCTTTTGATGAAATCTGGCCAAGATGATGTATGGTTGAAGCCTCTGATTCACCCGATTGAGAAGTCAAAATTGGAAAGTCACTGTTCCTTAACGTGGATGAATGATACCGTACATTCATCTTTAAATGTATAAGACTTAGATTTTTATTTTGCACGTGATTTTCCTTTTTATTGATATCACATTTTGTTTTCTTTTCATTTTGTAGATCAACCTCATTGGCATGGAGATGATGAAGAGGATTTTCCACACAGAGCAGTCAATGAATGATTATCACACTAAGGCGGATAACTGGAAAGAGCAGTTCCAAGGTCTTTAACTTGAGAAAGAAGACTTAGAGGAAGAAAAGTGTACCTTGGAGCAGCAGGTGAAGGTAATGGCAGCTGAGTTGGCAGTTGAGAAAGCCTCCTCTAATCAAGCGGGCAAGGATAAAAACCTCCTCGAATCTTCATTCACTGAACAACTTTCCAAAGCTACTGAACAAATTAGAGGTTTGAAGGGATTGCTGAACCAAAAAGAAACCTATGCTGGGGAACTTGTTCAAACGCTCACTCAAACTCAAGAAGATCTTCGTGTGTCTTATGACAAGGTTCAATTTTTAGAGAGGTCACTTACCCCCTTGCAGGCTTCTTATGATGTTGCCTTGAATGAGAAGAAGGAGCTAAGAACTGAGATTGAGCAGTGGGAAAGGGATTATGAAGCTCTTGAATACAAGGTTGTTGTTGATGTTAGTTGGGCTTTCTTGAACACACGCCTCAAAACTTTTATGGAGGCAAGCTGGGAAGGCTTTGACTTAGCTGCTGAAATTGAAAAGACTAAAGAAACTATTGAGAAGACTCAGCAAAGTCAAAGATTTTCTTCACCTGAAGCTCGTATTCCCGAGGGTGATGAATTTTCTCCTGGTGAAGCTGTTGTTCAACCTTCCTCTGCTCAATATTTTCCTCTTGCTATTGATGATGCTTTTCTTCATCCTACTGGTTCAAATTCTACCCCATGTGAAAGTTAACAAAGTTTGAAGTGTTGTTTCATTTTTTTTTACTGGTGTGATTTTTCCTAAGGATTATGCAGCCTCTCGAAGATAAGTACAGACGTCTCCGTACCGATCCATAAGACTCTACTGAATCTGCTCATGACCGGCGAGTCCTATGTAACCTAAACTCTGATACCAACTTGTCACGACCCCAAATCTACACTGGTCGTGATGGAGCCTATCGTGGTACTAGGTTAACCAATTTACTGAACATAATACAAGGAACTTTCCATTCAAATCAATAATGCAATTTTATCAAAATCTTACGCGTTTAAATATTTCCCAAATGCGGATAAGAAATGAAAACATCTGAACAAAAATCCCCAAAACCCGGAGCCAACAGTCATGAGCAACTAAATAGAACACAGAATCTGACACGGTTTCCTTAATACATCAAGTCTAGGAAAAATATATAAATAGCAACAGAATGAGAGGGAGAAGGGTGGGGATGCGAACGTGTGATGACCCAAAAGGTCATCCCTTATTTTTTCTAGCTAATTCTATATTCCGAAGTCGTGAAACCCTCCTTCTAACTCACCTTGATTTGCGTGCACAACCCAGGCGTGTAGCCGGGAAGCCTTTATGTGAAAAACTGATAAAAATGATAATTTTCGTGTTAGAAATTTGAACAAAGTTGACTTCGGTCAGTTTTTGGTAAACGGACCCGGACCCGTGATTTTGGAGGGTCCGTAGAAAAATATGGGACTTGGGCGTATGCCCGAAATCGAATTCCGAGGCCCCAAGTACGAGAAATGAATTTTTTAAAGAAAATTATTTTCTGAAAAATATAAAGGTTTTTGAAAATGAAATTTGAGGTGAAACCTGTGATATCGGGCCCGTATCATGGTTCCGGAGCTCGGTATAGGTTCAATATGCCTTATATGTGCTATCTGTGAAATTTGGTAAGAAACGGACTTAGTTTGACGTGATTCGGACCTTAAATACAAAAATTGATGTTTAAAGAAGTTTTGAGAAATTTCATTGATCTTGAGGTTTAATTTGATGCTTATGATGTTATTTTGGTGATTTGATTACTTAAATAAGTCCGTAGGATGTTTTTAAGGTTGTGTGTATATTTGGTTTTGAGCCCCGAGGGCTCGGATGTGTTTCGGATAGGGTTCGGGTCCATTTTCTCTCATTTTCCTCTGCTGTTTCTGCTATCTAGTGTCCCCTTGTATGCGATCGCATAAACAAATCTGTGATCGCATAGTGTATGGACCAGATCTGTTTCCTTAATCGCGATCGCACTGTTTACTTCACGATCGCACAACTTGTAGACTTCACTCTACGCGATCGCATACACACGTTCGCGATCATACAATGTTATTTGGAAGTGGCCATTTCTTCTTCTATGCGATCGCAATAGTTGGTCCGCGATCGCAGAAGCTAACTTACTCCTTATACGCGATCGCATAACCTATTCCGTGATCGCGTAGAGCATTTTAAGCCAGCTTCATTTTCCTTCTATGCGATCGCGTCTCGATCCCCGCAATCGCGATTCACAAAACACCTGGGCAGAATATAAGTTTGAAAAATCGGGGGTTTCACCATTTTAAACATATTTTGACTTTTAGAACTCGGTTTTGGGCGATTCCTTAGGGTTTTTCACACAAATCAAATGGGTAAGTGTTCTTCCACTAGAATTTAATATATTTCATGAACTAGTTCTTGTTTTTATCATTTAATTTNTGGGGGTCGACTTTTGGGTCGATTTTATAATTTTGTAAAGATTGAAACTTTATTATTCAGAATAATTCCTTATACGTTTTATATGTATTTTGAAGTTGTTTTAGTTTATTTTGAGCCGTCCGGAGGCCTTCCCGCCCGAAAATTCTAATTTTGAGTACCGGGTTGTCGTGTTTGAGGTAAGTATCTTACCTAACCTTGTGTGGGGAACTACCCCTTAGGATTGAGTCTTCCTTGTTGATTGTAGTCCGAGTATGCGAGGTGACGAGTGTGTACTCACACTTATTTGCAATAAGATTTCCCTTTTAGGATTCATAGATTCTTATATTACCTGTGTATGATTTGTAATTGTTACACTTGAATCCTTGGTTGTTAATTTCATTCCTTCCTGTTTAAATTAGAATTACTTGTTTGTGGATTCTTCGTTGGCTAGTTGACTTTACTTGACTTAACTGAATATTCTACTTCTCTTATCATCATGCTATATTTTCTTCCTAGCTTGCCTAATTGACTATAATTAGTGTCATCTAGCCTTATAGTTGACTAGCCGTAGTTGGAACATCTATTCGTTGGAGTCAAGCATGCCCGCGAGTCTTACATTTTGATTTATATGACTATTCCCTTAAGTGCATCTTAGGTCTAATTGTTAGACATTTATGTTATTGATATTTCCTTGATGTTGCCTATTATTGGGCCTTTTGTTTAGGCTGAGTGTTATTCCGTGAAGTTAACTGTTGGTGAGTTTGGTTATAGCTGTTTCCCTTGCCGGGATGTTATGGTTTCTGTTATTGTGTATGCTGTGGTTTGTATTGTTGACTCCCTTGCCGGAATATGATGGTTCCTATTACTTTTTATGTTGTTAATGATATTGTTTGTATTGTTGACCCCCTTGCCGGGATGTTGTGGTTTTTATTACTGGTTATGCTGTTAATGATATTGTTTGTATTGTTGACTCCCTTGCCGGGATGTGGCGATTTATGGGTCATATTATTGGTTTTTCCTTGCCAAACTGTTGTTCTTGATATTGTTTGGGTGAGGAAGAGTGTAAAGCACGAAGGGTGATGCCGTGTATTGTGAGGATGAGAGTAATAAAGTACGAAGGGTGATGCCGTACCATGTTATGATATTGAAGCACGAAGAATAATGCCGTGCACTTGTTTTGGTGAGGATGAGAGTAAAGCACGAAGGGTGATGCCGTGCACTTGTTTTGGTGAGAATGAGAGTAAAGCATGAAGGGTGATGCCGTGCACTTGTTTTGGTGAGATGCGAGTAAAAGCACGAAGGATGATGCCGTGCACTTGTCTTTGCATTTTATTTCGTTGTTCTAAATTTGGATATTCCTACTGATCTCTTACTGCATTTAGTGGCAAGATTTGATATTTCTCCTATACGACATGGTAATTTCTGATTTACGGACTGAGTTCCGGTGGATAAATCGTGAGGAGATTTTGATCAAGGGATTATATTGAAAAGTGTTATTGGAAAAGCAATGGTTTGAAATGATTATACTTGAATGACTTTTACATCGAAGGTATATTTGAAAAGCACTAGTGTTGCCTAAAATGAGATTTGGAAGTCATTTATTGGGAAAGCATCTTTGAGAAGTTTCGATTTTTGAAAGAACCTATGTTTTACGTAATTCTCTCTATTAAATATACTTATATCTACTTTTGGAGAAAATATGTTTTCAAAGGAAACTCTTCCATACTAAAATGATTTTTATTTGCAGAAGTTTTTATATGAACTGTTGTTTAAAGATTTCCACCAGTATATGGATTTTAGTGGCTAAGGCCCAATGTGAACAAACCGATGTAGAGTTGACTTATTGGTGTTCTCTATTGTATTTTGTTTCCTTTCGGTTTAGTTTGTTTTGTTGTCCATCTTTTTAGGTAATTTTGTGCTGTTTCGTGATTGATTTCTGTAATTGCCTTCCGCATTATATTGGCATTGTTGTAAATTATTCCGTGAAGTCTTAGATAGATGTAACGTTCGGTCATTTCTACATTCATGTTATTTATCTTGTAGACCAGTGGTGTCTTGACTAGTCCTCGTCACTACTCCACCGAGGTTAGTCTTGATACTTACTGGCACCGCTGTGGCATGCTCATACTACACTTCTGCACATTTATGTGTGCAGATCCATGTATATATTGTAGTAGCTGTGTGGATGGTTGCCGAGGAGACTCAAGATAACTTGCTGCTGCGTTCGCAGGCGTCAGAGTCGCCTTCTTTGCATTTATTATTCATACAATGTTGTATCTATTTCCAAACATTTGTACTTAGAAGTTGTAGAAGATTCGTAGAGCTTATGACTTGTACTACCTGTTTTGGGAAAGTTTGTACATTCTGTTGAGATTCTATATCAAGACTGTTAGTTTTCCTTTATTTATTGTTGTTATTCGGTAACTGCTAGTCTTACCTAGTCCCTAAGACTAGGTGCCATCACGATACCCAACAGAGGGAATTTGGGTTGTGACAGAACGTCGTGCAGCTACCTCACAATCTCCGACAACTGCTCCACTGATGAAGAATCGAATCTCACTCGGTCCGGGCACCTGATCTGCACACAAGGTGCAGGGAGTAAAGTGAGTACACCAACTCAGTAATAAAAAATATAAATAAGGACTTGAGTGCAGTGACGAGCTTTTATAATCATGAAAATTCATATAATAAACATCAGTGGAAAACAATAAATCAAGTTAGGGATCTACATCCCGGAAGTTTCATAAAACTCCAGTTTTCCCTTTCCAAATTTCATATAAAACATTGGTTCAACATTTATCGTTTAGAGGAAAAAATGTAAAGAAGAGTGAAAACAGTAGTTTCATAGCAAATAAGCCCCTCGGGCACAATGTCACTCACAATATAAAGCCTCTCAGTCACTTGTGACTCATCTCTCGTCAATCAACACTCACACTCAACACTCACGCTCAATAGGTGCCATATAATAACCGCTAGCGTGCAACCCGATCCATACACACACACACACACACACACACACACACACACACACACA
>ML413910.1:165224-191189 GCA_005239525.1 Nicotiana knightiana
ATATATATATATATATATATATAACGCTGCGGCGTGAAACCCAATCTATAAATAGTCGACTGCACTCACTGGGGGTGTACAGACTCCGGAGGGGCTCCTTCAGCCCAAGGGCTATATCGCTGCGGCGTGCATCCTGATCCAATATATATACCGTTTCGGCGTGCAACCCGATCCAATATATATCTCACTGCGGCGTGAAGCCCGATCCAATATATATCTTGCTGCGGCGTGCATCCCGATCCAATATATATCTCGTTGCGCCGTGCATCCCGATCCAATATATATCTCGCTGCGGCGTGCAACTTGATCCAATATATATATATATATATATATATATGTGTGTGTGTGTGTGTGTGTGTGTGTGTGTGTGTGTGTGTGTGTGTATAACGATGTGGCGTGCAACCCGATCCATCACTATCCTCACAATCCAGCTCTCGGCCTCTCTCAGTGATCACCCTCACAATCCACTCGGGCAACTCACCACAAACCACGGGGACTCAGCCCAAAATATCTTTCATTTGTTTGAAAACAGGGTGATAAACATGAATAAACAATAAACAATTATAAATTATGACTGAGATTATATTTTCTATCAAAAACAGTGTGAGAATAGTAGTAAAAACACCCATGTGGGTCCAAAACAGGTCGGCACAAGGCCCCAACATGGCATACAACCCAAGATATAGTATAAGTCTCTAAAATGTGAAATATCATATGATTTCGAATCAAATACGCGACTTAATAGTCACTACGGGACGGACCAAGTCACAATCCCTACCGGTGCACACCCACACGCCCGTCACCTAGCATGTGTGTCACCTCATTTATCAAATTAATACTAAATACCGGGGTTTCATACCCTCAGGTCTAGATTTACAATCGTTACTTACCTCAAACTGGATGAAAAACTACACCGCGATGCCTTTTCCCCTCGACTCGGACTCAACATGCTACAAATCTATTCAAAACAGATTCATATCATCAAAATATGCTAAAGGGACGAAGCCCACTCGAAAATATCCAATTTACATAAAAAAATCCCAAAATTGGCCAAACCCGACCCCGGGCCCCCGACTGAATTCCGATAAAAATCACAAAACTAGAATCCTTACACTCTCACAAATCCATACATACCAAATACATCAAAATCCAACCACAAGTGTAATGACCCGATCGGTCGTTTTGTATTCTAGGACCCCGTGCCCCTAAATAAAACTTCCCGTAATACTTTTGATAATTTATGACTTGCGGGGATGGGTGGTTCGAGGTTTGGAGGAGTTTGGGGTGGTGTAGGAATACTTACTTCCTTTAGGTTGGCCTTAAAGGCCAAGTTTGACTTCGGTCAACATTTTTAGCAAACGACCTCGAAATCGAGATTTTAAGGTTCCGGTGGGTTCGTATGATGATTTCGGACTTGGGCGTATGTTCGAAATGGGTTTTGGATGACCCGGGAGCATTTTCGCGCCAAATAGTGAAATATGATTCCTTAAGTTCAAAAATTGAGGTTTGGAACGTGATTCTATGTTATCGAGATCCGAATGAAATTCCGAGACCGGGAATAGTTCCGTTATGTTATTTATGACTTGCTCACAAAATTTGGTTTCATTCCGAGTAGTATAGGTAGGTTCGGCGTGTTGAAGACGAATGCAAGAACTTAAAGTTCTTAAGTTGGATCCAATAGCTTTTGGGGTTTGATTTTTAGATTTATCGTTGTTTCAGACGTTCCGAAGGCTCGAGCGAGTCCATATTATGAAGCCATTCAAACATTGCTCGAGGCAAAAACCTGTCTTAGAAGAACTGCTGGTGCACCAGATCTGGTGCGACCACATTTGTGAAGGACCAACCGCAGGTGCGGTTAATGTCTCGCAGGTGCGGCCTCAGAGGGGATGTCCTGTTCTGCAGGTGCGGCCTCAGAGGGGATGTCCTGTTCTGCAGGTGCGGGCCATCTCCCGCAGAAGCGGAGCTGCAGGTGCGGACTCCCTTCCGCAGGTGCGACCACTGGCCCCTTCCCATTTTCCGCAGGTGTGAGATTTTTCTCGCAGATGCGAGACCGCATGTGCGGTCCTCGATCCGCAGGTGCGAAAAACCTGAAGGCAGTGAGGTTGTTTAAAATACGGGACTTACTCATTTTTGAACCATTTTTCTTCATCTTGGACGATTTGGAGAGCTTGCAAGGAGAGATTCAACCTAGAAATTGTAAGGTAAGTAAATCCTACCATAAATTGAGTTTAATACTTGAATTTTTGGGTAGATTAACACATTAAATTAGTAGAAATCATGAGATTAGAGTAAAACCTAGGGTTTTGATAAAAGTGAGAATTTACCAAGGAATTTGTTATGGAATCATGCAAAAACTATATAATACTGATCCTTAGGTTATGGGTGATTGTTTTCCTTGAAAAAATTTCCGAAATCCGAGCATGTGGGCACGGGGGTGTATTTTGAGATTTTGCAAACTAGGTTGAAGTAATCATTTAAATAGGGGAAGTGTGGACTTCTGATCTTAGATTGATTTATTTATGTGATGTTTGGCTAGTTTCGAGTCCTTGGGCGACGAATTTGGAGTTTCGGGCGCGTTCTTGACCCAGAAAGTAGGCTTAACACGAGATAAGTCTCCTTTCTAACCTCGTAAGAGGGAATTGTCCCCGTAGGTACATGTAACGAATTATATGCTATTATTTGTGGGGGCTACGCACACACAAAGTGACGAGAGTCCGTGTGCAACTACTACTATGTGCCGTATTTATAATCTTAACGATAATATCATTATATTTATTAAGTGAATATTTAGAAGGTTACATCTCGCAATCTAGATTATTGGTCCTTCTTTGTAAGAAGATTCTCTACCAATTTCCTAATTTTTCTGTTAATTATGTGTATATATATACGGGCACCCGCATCGCATGTATGATTCACGAGCGGGGTAGCCATACTATTATGTTGACTGCGTCACATGTTCGATTCGTGAGCGGTGTAATAGATGCATCTATGGTTCGAGCCGTTCGACCCTTCGGCAGTGCACATTTATTATTGCATCATATTGGCCGTACGTTCACGACATGTTATGTGTTTGTAACTGTTTGGTGTTTCTGTGGTTATTTATCTGTGGAATATCATGGAAGAATGAAATTTGTAATCTGTACGATAGAGGACTTGACACATAAAGGTAATTGTAAGGAAATTCGATGCTCCTGTCATTATCATGTATTTATAAATGCCATCCTTGTTTAGCCTTATATTTAGAACATATAATTTTGGCCCTAGTAAGTGTCACGTCGACCTCTCGTCACTACTTCTTCGAGATTAGGCGGGATACTTATTGGGTACATATTGTTTATGTACTCATGCTACACTCTGTACTTAATTGTACAGGTCCTGAGGCAGGTGCATCTGGGTATCAGTCCGGAGCTCGTTCCTGATTTATTCCTGGTCGAAGCTTCACGGTGAGCTGCTTCTCCTGACGACTTCCAACAACACTTTGGAGCTTTTCTTTTTGCTAATTCTATCTATATTTTTCTTAGACAGTAGGACAGACTTTCACTCTTTTCGGTATTACTCTACTAGATGCCTGTAGACTTGTGACACTAGTTCCTGGCACACAAACTAGTGTACCATTCTTTTGGGATGTATTTATTAAATTATGACATTTGTTTTTGTTATTCAGCTTAATATTTCCTAAGTTATATGTTATTACCGAATGTGATAATTTTACTCTAATTAAATGTTTGGAAAAATGAATGAAACTCACCAGTAGATAAATGTTGGCTTGCCTGAAAACAGTGTTGGGCGCCATCGCGACCTGGGTTAGGATTTGGGTCGTGACAACATGGTATCAGAGCCCAAGGTTCACATAGGTCTCACAAGTTACGGGAAAACCCAATAGAGTCATGCGGATCGGTATGGAGACGTCTCTATTTATCTTCGGGAGGCTATAGGATGTTAGGAAATCTCTCTTTATTCATCTTATATCGTGCAGTTGATGGTATACTAAATCTCACTCTTCTATTCTCTCACAAATGGTGAGCACGTGCGCAACCGACGTTCCGGACTCAGGAGGGGCCGCTATCCCGGTGATCCGAGGCCGTGGCAGAGGTCGGGGGAGGGCACTGGCCCGAGGTAGGGGATGAGGGAGTCCCAAATCTGTTCCAGTTGCACCGCCAGCGGGTCCAGCAGAGGATCCTATCACTGAGGAGCAGGGCGAGGTGCCCGTGGCAGATCCTGCCCCGTTGTACTTCATGACGACGCCGGGATTTCAGGAGGTCATGGGCCATATGATGCGGTTCATGGACACCATGACTCAAGCTAGTTTATTTCCAGCGGATCCCGCCACATCTCAGGCGGGAGGGGGAGCACAGAACCCTACTGCCCAGGCCGCTGGGAACACAACAACAGTATATCAGACCCTGGGTACACTGCTCGTAGGCGGGGTTCAGCCAATAGCAGCAGCACCTGAGCCCAGACTAGCTGCAGACGGTGATCCGCACAAGCTATTAGACAGATGGACCAGAATGCACCCTCCTATCTTCGGAGGCGAGCGTCATTAGGACGCCCAGGACTTTATTGATAGGTGCAGGGACAAACTGCATAACGTGAGGATACTGGAGTCCCATGGAGTTGACTTCACTACTTTCCAGCTAGAGGGCAGGGCCCGTAGATGGTGGCAGTCCTACATTCTTGGCAGACCGGCAGATTCTCCTCCCATCACTTGGGAGCAGTTCACTCAGTTGTTCCTAGACAGGTATATTCCACCCTTTGAGAGGGAAGAGCTACGGTATCAGTTTGAGCAGCTGGAGCAGGGTCAGATGTCAGTTACTGACTACGAGGCTAGGTTTTCTGAGCTATCTCATCATGCACTTATGATATTTCCTACTGACGTAGAGAGAGTGCGGATATTTGTAGCTGGGTTGCACTTAGGTATTAGGGCCAACATGGCCCGATAGGTGGAGATGTGGACTCCTTATCAGCTTATGGTAGAGATTGCTCGCAGGATTGAGGGTTATCGGTCGAGGAGCAAAGAGCAGGGGCAGCAGGATAAGAGAGCTAGATTTTCTGGGGATTTCAGAGGCGCTCCAGCCAGGGGCATAGGTCAGCTTGAAAGGGGCCATCCTAGTAGGCCCCCATATTCAGCACCCCCACCACTTCCTCG
This sequence comes from Nicotiana knightiana, assembly GCA_005239525.1. Classification (NCBI taxonomy): domain Eukaryota; kingdom Viridiplantae; phylum Streptophyta; class Magnoliopsida; order Solanales; family Solanaceae; genus Nicotiana; species Nicotiana knightiana. The sequence goes on from ML413910.1 coordinate 170,371, forward strand.
AGGTTCTCTGACGAGGCCTTATTTTAGTGCTATGCCGGAGAGTGCCTATTGCCCTCCACCCATTCAGGGTTCCTCCTGCGGGTGTTCTGGTCATCAGGGGTCTCCCAGCCCTTATTTCAGTGCTATGCCAGAGAGTTCATACCGTCCTCCAGCTATTCAGGGTTCTTCAGGGCAGCAGGCTATGGTGCCGAGAGATTGTTATGAGTGCGGGGATCCAGGCCATATTAATAGGACTTGTCCCAGGCTTCGGGGCAAGGCCGTGCAGTAGAGTCATCAGCCTATGGTTTCAGAACCGGAGGTTCGGCCACCCAAAGGTGGAGGACAGGCTAGTAGAGGTCGTCCTAGATGTGGAGGCCAAGCAGGGGGAGCCCAGCCAGCTCGTGTTCATTCCGGTGGAGGTCAGTCATCCGGCGCTCCAGCTAGATTCTATGCTTTCCCGAACCAGATGCAGTGGCCTCAGATGCCGTGATCACATTATCATTTCAGTATGCGGTAGAGATGCATCGGTATTATTTGACCCAGGATCCACTTATTCATATGTGTCAGCCTTGTTTTCTTATTTCCTGGATATTCCTCGTGAGTCTTTGGGTACTCTTGTTTATGTGTCCACTCCTGTGGGCGATTCTGTGGTGGTGGATTGGATTTATCGGTCCTGTGTGGTTACATTCTGTGTGTTTGGGACCAGAGCAGACCTCTTGTTGCTCGATATGGTTGATTTTGAGATCATCCTGGGCATGGATTGGCTATCTCTCTATCATGCCATTCTAGATTTCCATGCCAAGACTGTTACTCTAGCCATGTCCGAGTTGCCACGATTGGAGTGGAGAGGTTCCTCAGTTAGTGCAGCTAGTCAGGTCTTTAATTTCCTGAAGGCTCGACGTATGGTCGAGAAGGGTTGTTTAGCTTATCTTGCTTATGCTCGGGACACCACCAACGAATCTCTGAAGATTGATTCAGTGCTGGTAGTTCAAGAGTTTGCTGATGTATTCCCTTCAGACCTTCCAAGCATGCCACCGGATCGTGACATTGATTTTTACATTGACTTAGCTCTAGGAACCCAGCCTATATCTATTCCTCCCTACCGTATGGCTCCGAAGGAATTAATAGAATTGGAAGAACAGGTGGAGGAGTTGTTAGCTAAGGGTTTTATCAGACCTAGTGTATCCCCTTGGGGTGCTCTAGTGTTATTTGTGAAGAAGAAGGATGGGACTATGCGGATGTGTATTGACTACCGCCAGTTGAACAAGGTCACCATCAAGAACCCCGTTGCCACATATCGATGATTTGTTTGACCAGTTGCAGGGTGCTCAGGTGTTTTCTAAGATGGACTTGAGATCGGTGTACCATCAGCTGAAGATTCGGGACTCGGATGTTCCGAAGACTTCCTTCCGTATGAGATATGGTAATTACGAGTTCCTGGTGATGTTCTTTAGCTTGACTAATGCCCCCGCATCATTTATGGATTTGATGAACAGGGTGTTCAGGCCTCATATTGATTCTTTTGTTATTGTCTTCATTGATAACATTCTGATTTACTCACGTAGACTGGCGGAGCACGAGCAACATTTGAGAGTTGTGCTCCAGACTTTGCAATAACAAAAGTTGTACGCTAAGTTCTCCAAATATGAGTTTTGGTTGGATTATGTGGAATTCTTGGGACATGTGGTATCCGGAGAGGGTATCAAGGTGGATCCTGAAAAGATTGAGGCAGTTCAGAGTTGGCCACGCCCTATTACAGCGACAGAGATCAGGAGCTTCTTGGGACTGGCAGGTTATTATCGCTGGTTTGTGGAGGATTTTTCATCCATTGTAGCCCCTCTAACTAGATTGACCCAGAAGAATGCCCCATTTCGATGGTCCGACGAGTGTGAGGCGAGCTTCCAGAAGCTCAAGACAGCATTGACCTCAACACCAGTTCTAGTGTTGCCTTCCGGTTCTGGGATGTATACAGTTTATTACGACGCTTTACGCGTTGGTTTAGGATGTGTGTTGATGCAGGAGGGGCGAGTTATTGCATATGCTTCACAGCAGCTGAAGGTTCATGAGATGAATTAACCTGTGCACGATTTGGAGTTGGCGGTGATTGTTCATGCTCTTAAGATTGGGAGGCACTACGTGTATGGGGTGCCTTGTGAGGTTTATACAAACCATCGCATTTTGCAGCACTTGTTCAAGTAGAGAGATCTTAATTTGAGGAAGCGTAGGTGGCTTGAGTTGTTGAAGGATTATGAAATCACCATTCTTTATCACTCGGCAAGGCGAATGTTGTTGCAGATGCCTTAAGCAGGAAGGTGGAGAGCATGGGTAGCTTGGCTTTCATTTCAGCAGAGGAGAGACCACTAGCTTTAGACATTCAGTCCTTGGCTAATCGCCAGGTGAGGTTGGACCTTTCAGATCCCAGCCGGGTTCTTGCACGCGTGGTGGCTTAGTCTTCATTATTGGGGGAGATCAAGACTCGCAAGTATGATGATCTGCTCTTGGTAACCCTCCAGTATACAGTGTTGCAGGGTGGTGCTAAGGAGGTTTCTATTGGCTAGGATGGTGTTCTGATACTGCAGGGTCGCTTATGTGTCCCTAATGTTGATGGCCTGAGGGAGAGAATTCTAGAGGAGGCTCACAGTTCACGGTATTCTATTCATCCTGGTGCTGTGAAGAGGTATCGTGACTTGAGTCAACATTTCTGGTGGAGGTAGATGAAGAAAGACATAGTGGAGTATGTGGCCAGATGTCTAAATTTCCAGCAAGTTAAGTATGAGTACCAAAGGCTAGGAGGCCTATTCCAGAATATGCCTATACCTGAGTGGAAATGGGAGCGCATCACTATGGACTTCGTAGTTGGGTTGCCACAGACTTTGCGGAAGGTTGATGCGGTGTGGGTTATTGTGGACAGGTTGACCAAGTCAGCACATTCCATTCCAGTAGCTACTACTTATACTTCTGAGAGGTTGGCCCAGATCTACATTCGGGAGATAGTTCAGTTACACGGTGTGCCTGTGTCCATTATATCATATCGAGGTTCTCAATTCACCTTGCATTTATGGAGAGCAGTACAGAGTGAGTTAGGCACCCGGGTAGAGCTCAGTACAACAGTCCACCCTCAGACCGACGGGAAGTCGGAGCAGACAGTTTAGACATTGGAGGACATGCTCAGAGCATGTGTGATTGACTTTGGAGGGTAGTGGAACCAGTTCTTGCCCTTGGCTGAGTTTGCTTATAATAACAGTTATCAGTCTAGCATTGATATGGATCCATTTGAAGCCTTGTATGGTCGGCGATGTCGTTCTCCCATCGGGTGGTTTGAGGCTGGCAAGGCTAAGTTATATGGCACCGATCTGGTGAAAGATGCTATGGAGAAAGTAAAGTTGATCCAGGAGAGGCTTCACACAACACAGTCAGGATAGAAGCGTTATGCGGACCAGAAGGCGCGTGATTTATCATTTATGGAGGGCGAGAAGGTTCTGTTGAAAGTCTCGCCGATGAAGGTTATTATGAGGTTGGGAAGAAGGTAAAGCTAAGCCCAAGGTTTATAGGTCCATTCGAGGTGTTGAGGCGAGTTGGGGAGGTTTCTTACGAGTTTGCCTTACCTCCCAGTTTATCAGGAGTTCATCCGATCTTTCATGTATCCATGCTCCCGTGGTACCACGCCGACTTCTCTCACGTGATAGACTTCAGCGCCATCCAACTAGATGAGAAATTGGGTAACGAGGAGGATCCAGTTGCTATTATTGACAGGCAGGATCGCCAGTTGAGGTCCAAGAGGGTTGCCGCCGTAAAGGTCTAGTGGAGGGGCCAACCAGTCGATGAGGCAACTTGGGAGTCCGAGGAGGACATGTAGAGGAGATATCCACACTTATTCAGCACTCCAGGTATGATCCTAGACCCGTTCGAGGACGAACGTTTGTTTAAGAGGTGGAGAATGTAACGACCCGACCAGTCGTTTTGTATTCTAGGACTCTGTGCCCCTAAATGAGACTTCCCATAGTTGCTTTTACTGATTTATGACTTGCGGGGATGGGTGGTTTGAGGTTTGGAGGAGTTTGGGGTGGTGTAGGAACACTTAGTTCCTTAAGGTTGGCCTTAAAGGCCAAATTTGACTTCGGTCAACATTTTTAGCAAATGACCTCGGAATCAAGATTTGAAGGTTCCAGTGGGTTCATATGATGATTTCGGACTTGGGCGTATGTTCGGAACGGGTTATGGATGACCCGGGAGCGTTTCGGTGCCAAATAGTGAAATATGATTCCTTAAGTTCAAAAATTGAGGTTTAGGACGTGATTATGTGTTATCGAGGTCCGAATAGAATTTCGAGACCGAGAATAGTTCCGTTATGTCATTTATGACTTGCTCGCAAAATTTGGTGTCATTCCGAGTAGTATAGGTAGGTTCGGCGTGTTGAAGGCGAATTCAAGAACGTAAAGTTTTTAAGTTGGATCCAATAGGTTTTGGGGTATGATTTTTAGATTTAGCACTGTTTCGGACGTTCCGAAGGCTCGAGCTAGTCCATATTATGATTTAGGAGTTGTTGGTATATTTGGACGGGGCCTCGGGTGGGTTCGGATGCCATTCGAACATTGCGCGAGGCAAAAACAAGTCTAAAAGAGGTACTGGTGCGACCGCATCTGCGAAGGACCAACCGCAGGTGCGAAGACCGCATGTCCGGTCAATGCCTCGCAAGTGCGGTCAATGCCTCGCAAGTGTAGCCTCAGACGGGGCTTCCCAGTTCCGCAGGTGCGGGCCATCTCCCGCAGAAGTGGAGCCGCAGGTGCAGACTCTCTTCCGCAGGTGTGACCACTGGCCCCTTCCCATTTTCCGCAGGTGCGAGATTTTTCTCGCAGATGCGAGACCTCAAGTGCGGTCCTTGAGCCGCAAGTGCAAAAAACCTGAAGGTAGTGAGGTTGTTTAAAATACGGGACTTATTCATTTTTTGACCATTTTTCTTCATCTTGGACGATTTGGAGAGCTTTCAAAGGAGAGATTCAACCTAGCAATTGTAAGGTAAGTAAATCCTACCATAAAGTGAGTTTAATACTTGAATTTTTGGGTAGATTACACATTAAATTAGTAGAAGTCATGGGTTTAGAGTAAAACGTAGGGTTTTGATAAAAGTGAGAATTTAGCAAGGAATTTGTTATGGAATCATGCAAAAACTATATAATATTGATCCTTAGGTTATGGGTGATTGTTTTCCTTGAAACATTTCCGGAATCTGAGCATGTGGGCCCGGGGGTGTATTTTGGGATTTTGCAAACTAGGTTGAAGTAATCATTTAAATAGGGGAAGTGTGGACTTTTGAGCTTAGATTGATTTATTTATGTGATGTTTGGCTAGTTTCGAGTCCTTGGGCGACAAATTTGAAGTTTCGGGCGCGTTCTTGACCCGGAACTTAGGCTTGACACGAGGTAAGTCTCCTTTCTAACCTCATAAGAGGAAATTGGACCCGTAGGTGAATGTAACGAATCATATGCTATTATTTTTGGGTTCTACGCATGCACGAAGTGACGAGAGTCCGTGCGCAACTACTACTATGTCATTGAAATTATTAAGTGAATATCTAGAAGGTTACATCTCGCAATCTAGATTATTGGTCCTTCTTTGTAAGAATATTCTCTACAAATTTCCTGATTTTTCTGTTAATTATGTGTATATATATACCGGCGCCTGCGTCGTATGTATGATTTGCAAGCGGGGTAGCCCTACTATTCTGTGGACCGCGTCACATGTTCGATTCGTGAGCGGTGTAATAGATGCATCTATGGTTCGAGCCGTTCGACCCTTCGACAGTGCACATTTATTATTGTGTCGTATCAGCCGTACGTTCACGACATGTTATGTGTTTGTAACTATTTGGTGTTTCACTGGTTATTTATCCGTGGAATATCCTGGAAGAACGAAATTTGTAATCTGTACGATAGAGGACGTGATGCGTAAAGGTAATTGTAAGGAAATTCGATGCTCCTGTCTTTATCATGTATTTATAAATGCCATCTTTGCTTAGCCTTATATTTAGAACATATTAGTTTGGCCCTAGTAAGTTTCACGTCGACCTCTTGTCACTACTTCTTCGAGATTAGGCGGGATACTTACTGGGTACATATTGTTTATGTACTCATGCTACGCTCTGTACTTAATTGTACAGGTCCTGAGGCAGGTGCATCTGGGTATCAGTCCGAAGCTCGTTCCTGATTTATACCTGGTCGAGGCTTCACGGTGAGCTGCTTCTCCTGACGACTTCCAGCAGCACTTTGGAGCTTTTCTTTTTGCTAATTCTGTCTATAGTTTTCTCAGACAGTAGGACAGACTTTTACTCCTTTCGGTATTACTCTACTAGATGTCTGTAGACTTGTGACACTAGTTCCTAGCACACACACTAGTGGACCATTCTTTTGGGATGTATTTATTAAATTATGACATTTTTTTTGTTATTCAGCTTAAAATTTCTTAAGTTATATGTTATTACCGAATGTCATAAATTTACTATAATTAAATGTTTGGAAAAATGAATGAAACTCACCAGTAGATAAATGTTAGCTTGCCTGACAACGGTGTTGGGCGCCATCGCGACCTGGGTTAGGATTTGGGTCGTGACAACAAGCGACCCCTCAATTCCTTAATTTAAGTCTCCAATTCTCAAGCCCTAAAACCCCCAAATTTAGTCACAAATTTCCATAAATTTCACCTCTAATCAGTCAAATAACACCATGGAAATGAGTTTTAGGTCCAAAAATCTTGCCTCCACGAAGTTCCCTTGATTTCCCTCTTCAAATCGCTCCCACAAGTTCCAACCCTTATGAAGACTTTGATGAAATAAGACAAAATTCGCGAAGGCTACTATTTATGTGCTCTGCCTAGCTAAATAGCACTTGTGGTCACATGTGCCGTACCTGCGTGACCGCTTCTGCGGCCCGCTCAACCTTACCTGTGGTTTCCACTTAAGCGCCTAGGACTGCATCTGCGCCCCATGCACCGCACCTGCCACCCCCCAGATGCGTCCAAATCACTGCATCTGCGGGTTTTCACCTAATGGCCAATTTCCGCTCCTGCGATGCCCAATTCGCACCTGCGGCCACCCCTCCACATTTGCGGAATCACAGAACAATTCACACTAGCAACACTCTAAGACCAAAAAATCCCCTGTCAATCATTCGAAGTCATCTCGAGGCCCTCGGGACATCAACCAATGGTAACCACAAGTCATAAATGATCACCCAAACTTAGTCGAACTCTAGGAAGACCCAAAATAACACCAAAACACCAAATCAAACCCAAATTCAAGCCTAAGGATTTATAAACTTCCAAAATTCGCCAACGATACCAAAACCACCCAAACCACATCCGAATGACCTGAGAATTTGCACACACATCCCAAATGACACTACGGACCTGTTCCAACTTTCGGAATCCCATTCCGACCCGGAAGCTAATTTTTCCACCACTGATCGGAAATCGCCAAAAATCAAATTTCGCCAATTCAAGCCTAATCCTACTCTGGACCTCCGAATGACATTCCGAACACATTCCTAAGTCCCGAATCACCTCATGAAGCTATCCGAGTCACAAAAACCACATTCCGAGATCATTTACTTATAAGTCAACTTTCGGTTGACCTTTCCAACTAAATCACCAACCTAAGAGACTAAGTGTGTCATTTCTCACCACAATCACTCCGAACCCGAAACAATCAACCCAACGCAACACAAAAGAGCTGAACGATACAAGAATGAAGTAGAACTGGGAAATATAGGGCTAAACTCTCGAAACGACCGGTTGGGTCGTGACAAAAAACAAGCACGAATTTATAAAAAAATGGACCTTTTATTAACGACACTTAATGAAGAAGACGTCCCAACTTCATATTGGTGTAATCATACGAAAAAAATAGGAACATACATGTTTCTTTGGATAATTTGAGGAAGTTTTGCATTATTTGAACTTTCAAATTGTATAATACTTTACATGTAATCAAGTAACAAAAAAATTATTTACACAACTGAGAATAAGACAGAATAAAGTTTTTAATGCATTTACTTCATGCATGTAATATGAAAATAATGATTGGAGTATATTTTAATATACAATTAATGTACAATTATATATGGTTGAAAACGATTCTCATTATTCCAAATTAATGGTTAACCATCGACGCAAAAATACAATGATCTAAGTGTTGGGGTACATAAAATTTTTGACAGGACTGTTATATGAGGTGTTACTGGGATCATAAGGGTAAATCATCTGAAAAACAACTAAAAGCTTAAAAAAAGAAATTAAGCACAGGAAGAACCTATGCCCTTCTCAGATTTTGGCACACAAAGATAAAAGGAGATAAAAAGATTCCTTTTGGATGGAGGGGCTATGCCCAGGTAGTTAGAATCAGAACTAGGTTTTTTAAATGTTTGAGTGTATTAGTATCTATGAACGTGTGTTGCACGTTGATAATGGCACGTGATGATTTAAATATTTATTTATATAAAGAAACAATAAAATTTAATAATGAGAGAATTTTTATATATATTAATTCAAAAATTATCTAAATGCTGAAAAAGATTATTACATTAGCATCATACATGAATTTAAAATTAAAGGACATCATCAAAACTTACACAAATGATCAATTTTGTCATGTTAGTTAGATAATTATGTATTATAGTTTAAAAGTATGCAACGTGATGGTATCTTAACAAACACTTCTTTGTGGATAATATTATTTTGTGTATGTTTCCTCCTAATGGTTTGGTTGCTCTGGCTTAACTAAAACTCTTGTTGTCGATCTTGATATCCCTCTTGGAAGTGCAACATACAGTTGTTGGTGCAAGAAAATACATTGCGCTAAATATAGTCCAATATTTAGGATGTTTGGCCTTGTGCTTTATTTGTTATATTATCAAAACATAAACATACTAAAAATTAATTTCACACAAATTCGAAAGGATATTTGTAACAATCCGACTGGTCGTTTTGCGTATCAGGACCCCGTTCCCTAAATGATACTTCACGTAGCAGCTTTTTATAATTTATGACTTGAGGGGACGAGTGGTTCGGGATTCGGAAGCGTTTAGAGTGGTATAGGAACACTTGGTTCCTTAAGGTTGGCCTTTAAGGCTAAAGTTTGACTTCGGTCAATATTTCTAGTAAACGACCTCGGAATCGAGTTTTGACAATTCTGGTAGCTTCGTATGATGATTTCAGACTTGGGCGTATGTTTGGAATGGCTTTCGGATGACCCGAAGCGCTTCAGTGCCCAATATTGAAATAAGAGTTCCTTAAGTTCATATTGTGGTTTGGGACGTACTTTTGTCTTATCGAGGTCCGAACAGAATCCCGAGACCGAGAATAGTTCCGTTATGTCATTTATGACTTGACTGTAAAATTTGGTGTCATTCCGAGTAGTATAGGTCGGTTCGGCGCATTGTTAGCGAATTCAAGAAAACTTAAAGTTCCTAAGTTGGTCATAGGGGTTTTGGGGTGTGATTTTGATTTTTAGCATTGTTGTGGATATTTCGAAGGCTTGATCGAGTCCGTATTGTGATTTGGGACTTTTTGGTATATTTAGACGGGGGATCGGGTGGGCCCAGGTGCCTCTTTGGCACCAAACGAGGCCAAAAACCAGCTGAAGCAGTTGCTAGTGCACCTGATCTGGTGCGACCGCAGGTGCAGTTGCCCATTTCTCACAAGTGCGGGCTCCTTCCAGCAGGTGCGGACTCCAGCCCCCAGGTGCGAGCCCACATGCCCTTTCCCCATTTTTCCGCAGGTGCGAGACTGCAGGTGCGGTCGTCGAGTCAGAAGTGCGGAAACCCCTGTAGGTGGTAACGTCTTTAAGTACGGGATTTCCCCATTCTCACTCCATTTTCTTCCACCATAGGTGATTTTGAGAGCTTGGAAAAGAGCCCCACGACCCAACCACTGAGAGGTAAGTAAAATTCTACCCCAAAGTTAGTTAATGCATGAATTCCTAGTTGAATTTAACTACCTAATTAGTGAAAAACTAAGGAATTGGGTAGTAACCTAGGGCTTTCGAGAATTTAGAGAATTTCCCGTAATTGGCTATGAAATCATACAAAAATCATATATTAATGATCCTTAGGTTATGGGTGAGTGTTTCCTTCGAGAATATTTGAAATCCGAGCATGCGGGCTTGGGGTTGGATTTTGGGATTTCTTCAAGAATGATGAATTTGACTAAATAATAGGAGAATTCCATGCTTTGGGTATAATTTTACATATTTACGTAACATTTGATTAGTTTCGAGTCCTTGGGTGACGAGTTTGGAGTCTCGGGCGCATTCTTGACCCGGGGAGTAGGTTCGACGCGAGGTGAGTCTCATTTCTAACCTTGTAAGAGGGAATTTTCTCCATAGGTGATTATAAATGGTTGTTTGTCCTTATTTCCAGGGGCTGCGCACGAACGAAGTGACGAGAGTCCATGCGTAGCTACTATTATGCCTTGTCGGGTAGTTTTAGGACTCACAAGCATGTTTTACGTGTTATATCTGTGATCTTGCATATGGTTTAAGTAGTCCAATATCCTCGAATCTCTCATGTGAAGGCCTAAGAAGTTATGCTTTGAAGTTGACATTATTAAATTCTCACCCTGTTAGTATGTTCCCTGCAAAATTATCTGGAATCTCCTGCTAATCATTTATTTATACGGGAACCCGAGTCGCATGAATGATTCACGAGCGGGGTAGTCCTAGTACTATATTAACCCGAGTCGCATGAATGATTCGCGAGTGGGGTAGTCTTAGTATTATATTAACCGTGTCGCATGTTCTATTCATGAGCGGGGCAGATAGATGCATCTATGGTTCGGGCCGTTCGACCCTCGGCAGTGCACATTTACTTTTCATGTCGTAACGACCGTAAGTTCATAGCCATATATATGTTTGGTAATTTATGAGAAGCCCTGTAATTGTAACTGTTGATTTCATGAAAGAAAGAAGATTAAATAGCTTGTATACCATGGAAAGGGATGGCGTGAGGATACTCGAGGTTGTTATTTGATGCTCATTTCCTTATTACTGTTCATTACTGCTATTACTAATTAGCCTGTATTCATTTCACATTGTCTGACCCTAGTAAGTATCACGTCGACCTCTCGTCACTACTTCTTCGAGGTTAGGCTGGATACTCACTGGGTACATATCTGTTTATGTACTCATGCTACACTTCTGTACTTAATTGTACAGTTTATGAGGCTGGGGCATCTGGTTATCCGACCGGAGCTTGACCCTGGGAGTATATTCTGGACCTGAGTCCACGGTGAGCTGCTTCCTTTGGCGATTCTCAGCAGCACTATGGAGTTATCTTTTTTTAATTCTGTCTACTTCCTTCAGACAATAGAACAATTTATCTCATCTTTGTATATTCTACTAGTTCGCCTGTAGACTTGTGACACTAGTTCCTGACACACATAGTAGACTTTATATTTTTGGAAATGTATATATATTGGTTCATGATCCTTATGGCTACCTTTATTTAAGTTGGCTAATTTATCTGTTCCCACTTAAATGTTCTAAGCTTCAAATTTGGTAAGTGTGGGGATATTTTAACAATTTAGGAAATTTCACTAGTAACTAAACTGTTGGCTTGCCTGACCCGGTGTTGGGCGCCATCATGACCTGGGTTAGGATTTTGGGTCGTGACAACATGGTATCAGATCACTAGGTTCACGTAGGTCTCACAAGTCACGGCCAAACCTAATAGAGTCTTGCGGATCGATACAGAGATGTCTGTATTTATCTTCGGGAGGCTATAGGGTGTTAGAAAACCTCTCTTTATTCATAATCTATCGTGCAGTTGATGGTTTACTAGATTTCATTCTTCTATTCTCTCACAGATGGTGAGGACGTGTACATCTGGCAGAGGCCGAGGGAGGGCACCGGCCAGAGGTAGGGGATGGGGCGTCCCAGAGCTATTCCAGTTGCACCACCAGGGGATACTACTATAGAAGAGCAGGGGGAGGTGCCCCCAGCGGGTCCTGCTCTAGTGGACTTCATGACGGCGCCAGGCTTCCAGGAGGTCATGGGCCGTATGATGAGATTTATGGATACTATGTCCTAGGCTGGTTTATTTCCAGCAGATCCTGCCTCTTCTCAGGCGGTAGGGGGAGCCCAGACCCCTACTGCCCAGGCTGCAGGCCAGACATCAGCACTTTATCATACCCCGGGTACACTGCTTGTGGGTGGGGTCCAGCCTGTAGCAGCAGCACCTGAGCCCAGACCAGCTGCGGACAACGATCCGCAGAAGTTATTAGACAGATGGACTCGATTGCACCCTCAGTCTTCTGGGTGAGTGAGGCGAGGATGCCTAGGAATTCATTGACAGGTGCAGGGACATACTGCACAACATGAGGATACTAGAATCCCATAGAGTGGACTTCGCACTTTACAGTTAGAGGGTGGAGCTCGCAGACGGTGGCAGTCCTATATTCTCAGTAGGCCAGCAGATTCTCCTCCTATCACTTGGGAGCAGTTCACTTAGATGTTTTTGGACAGATATATCCCACCCTCTGAGAGGGAAGAGCTGCGGTATCAGTTTGAGCAGCTGGAGCAGGGACAGATGTTAGTGACAGATTATGAGGCCAGATTTTCAGAGTTGTCTCGCCATGCACTCATGATACTTCCTACTGATGCTGAGAGAGTGCGGAGATTCGTAGCCGGGTTGCATCCAAGCATTAAAGCCAACATGGCTCGAGGTTGCATCCAGATATTCCGAGGATTTCAGAGGTGCCCGAGCTAGAGGCAAAGGTCAGTTTGGTAGGGGTCAGCCCAGCAGGCCCCCATATTCAGCACCCCCACCACCACCTCTTCGTGGTGCTCCAATGAGGCCTTACTTCAGTGCTATGCCAGAGGGTTCTCACCGTCCCCCAGTTATCTAGGGTTCTTCTTTAGGGCAGCAGGCCATGCCTCCGGTGAGATGTTATGAGTGCGGGGATCTCGGCCATATCAGGAGGACTCGTCCCAGGTTTCGGGGCAAGGAAATGCAGCAGGGTTATCAGCCTATGAGTCCAACACCAGCAGTCAAGCCACCTAGAGGTGGAGGACAGGCCCGCAGGGGTCGTCCTAGAGGTGGAGTCCAGTCAGGGGGAGGTCAGGCAGCTCCTATTCACTCTGGTGGAGCTCAGTGTTCCGGTGCTCCAGCTAGATTCTATGCCATTCCGGCCAGATCAGATGCAGTGGCCTCAGACGCCGTGATCACAGGTATTATTTCAGTATGTGGTAGAGAGGCTTCGGTATTATTCGATCCAGGATCCACCTATTCATATGTTTCAGCATTATTTGCTCATTTCCTGGATGCTCCTCGTGAGTCCTTGGGTTCTCCTATATGTGTGTCCACTTTTGTAGGAGATTCTGTGGTGGTAGACCGGATCTATCGGTCTTGTGTGATCACATTCTGTGGATTCGAGACCAGAGCGGACCTTTTATTGCTCGACATGGTTGATTTCGAGGTTATTTTAGGCATGGATTGGCTATCTCCTTATCATGACGTGCTTGATTTCCATGCTAAGACAATTACTTTAGCCATGCCCGGGTTGCCTGGGCTGGAGTGGAGAGGTTCCTCAGTTAGTGCAGCCAGTCGGGTTATTTCATTCCTGAAGGCTCGACGTATGGTCGAGAAGGGGTGTCTGGCCTATCTTTCTTATGTGCGGGACACCAGCGCCGAGTCTCCGACGATTGATTCAGTGCTAGTTGCTCGAGAGTTTGCTGATGTATTTCCTTCAGACCTTCCGGGCATGCCTCAGGATCGTGATATTGATTTCTGCATTGATGTAGCTCCAGGCGCTCAACCTATTTCCATTCCCCTGTACCGTAGGGCCCCGAAGGAGTTGAAAGATTTGAAGGGGAAGCTTGAGGAGTTGTTGGCTAAGGGGTTTATCAGACCGAGTGTATCGCCGTGGGGTGCTCCAGTCCTATTTGTGCAGAAGAAGGATGGGTCTATGCAGATGTGTATTGATTATCGCTAGTTGAACAAGGTCACCATTAAGAACAAGTATCCTTTGCCACACATCGATGATTTGTTTGACCAGTTGCAGGGTGCTCGGGTGTTTTCTAAGATTGATTTGAGATCGGGATATCATCAGTTGAGGATTCGGGCCTCAGATGTTCCGAAGACTTCCCTTCGTACGAGATATGGCCATTATGAGTTCCTGGTGATGTCCTTTGGCTTGACTAATGCCCCCGTAACATTTATAGACTTGATGAACAGGGTATTCAGTCCGTATATTGATTCTTTTTTCATTGTCTTCATTGATGACATTTTGATTTACTCACAAAGCCTGGGGGAGCACGAGCAGCATTTGAGAGTTGTGCTCCAGACTTTGCGAGAACAGAAGCTATATGCTAAGTTCTCCAAGTGTGAGTTATGGTTGGATTCCGTGGAATTCTTGGGGCATGTGGTATCCGGAGAGGGTAACAAGGTTGATCCTCAGAAGATTGAGGCGGTTTAGAGTTGGCCGCGTCCTACTTCATCTACCGAGATCAGGAGCTTTTTGGGCCTAGCAGGCTATTATCGCCGATTTGTGGAGTGGTTCTCTTCTATTGCAGCTCCATTGTCTGGATTGACTCGGAAGAATGCCCCGTTTTGATGGTCTGACGAGTGTGAGGCGAGCTTTTAGAAACTCAAGACAACATTGACCTCAACACCAGTTCTAGTACTGCCTTCCAGTTCTGGGATGTATACAGTATATTGCGATGCTTCACAAGTTGGCTTGGGGTGTGTGTTGATGAAGGAAGGGAGAGTTATTGCTTATGCTTCGCGCCAGCTGAAGGGTCATGAGAAAAATTATCATGTGCACGATTTGGAGTTGGCGGTGATTGTTCATGCTCTTAAGATTTGGAGGCACTACTTGTATGGGGTGTCCTGTGAGGTTTATACAGTTCACTGCAGTTTGCAGCACTTGTTCAAACAAAGGGATCTTAATTTGAGACAGCAGGTGGCTTGAGTTGCTGAAGGATTATGACATCACCATTCTATATCATCCGGGCAAGGCGAATGTGGTAGCAGATGCTTTGAGTAGGAATACGGAGAGTATGGGTAGCTTGGCTTATATTGCAGAAGAGAAGAGACCTCTAGCCTTGGACATTCAGTCCTTGGCTAATCTCCTGGTGAGATTATACCTTTAAGATCCTCGTCGAGTTCTAGCACATGTGGTTGCTCAGTCTTCGTTATTGGGTGAAATTAAGGCTCGGCAGTTTGATGGTCTGTGTCTGGCAGAGCTTCAGGAGACAGTGGTACAGGGTGGTTCCAAGGAGCTTACTATTGGCGAGGATGGTGTTTTGAGACTTCAGGGCCGTTTATGTGTTCCTAATGTTGATGGCCTGAGGGAGAGGATTCTAGAGGAGGCACACAGTTCTCGGTATTCTGTTCATCCTGGTGCTATGAAGATGTATCGTGATTTGAAGCAGTGTTACTGGTGGAGGCAGATCAAGATGGACATTGTGGAGTATGTGATTAGGTGTCTTAACTGCCAGCAGGTTAAGTATGAGCACCAGAGGCCAGGAGGCCTACTTCAGCAGATGCCCATTCCTGAGTGGAAGTGGGAGCGCATCACTATAGACTTCGTGTTTGGGTTGCCTCAGACATTGCGGAAGGTTGACGCGATTTGGGTCATTGTGGATAGATTGACCAAATCGGCGCATTTCATTCCAGTGGCTACTACTTATAATTCTGAGAGGTTGGCCCAGATCTACATTCGGGAGATAGTGCGGTTGCACGATGTGCCGATGCCCATTATATCAGATTGAGGTCCTCAGTTCACCTCGCATTTCTGGAGAGCATTGCATAGTGAGATGGGCACCCATATAGATATCAACATAGCATTTCACCCTCAGACTGATGGTCAGTCGGAGCGGACAGTTCAGATATTGGAGGACATTCTTAGGGCATGTGTGATTGACTTTGGAGGTCAGTGGGACCAGTTCTTGCCTTTGGCCGAGTTTTATTATAATAACAGTTATCAGTCTAGCATCGAGATGGATCCATTTGAGTGAGTGTTCAAGGCATGGAATCCTCCTTCTACTTAGTCAAATTCATCATTCTTGAAGAAATCCCATAATCCAACCCCGGGCCTGCATGCTCGGATTCCAAAACCTCTCGAAGGAAAATGCTCACCCATAACCTAAGGATCATTAATATATAATTTTTGTATGATTTCATAGCGAATTTACGGGTAATTCTCCAAATTCACAAAGGCCCTAGGTTACTACCCAAATTCCTAAATTTTCCACTAAATAGGTAGTTAAATTCTACTAAGAATGCATGAATTAACTCATTTAGGGTAGAATTCACTTACATTTTGGTAGCTAGGTCGTGGAGCTCTTTCCCAAGCTTTCAAGGTCTCTAATGGAGGAAGAAAATGGGTTGGAAATAAATAATCCCGTGTTTTTAAAGAACTCACTGCCTACTGTGTTTCTGTACCTGCGGCTCAAGGACCGCACCTACGGTCTCGCGCCTGCGAGAGAAGACTCGCACCTGCGGAAGAGGGGCAAGGGGCTTGGGCTCGCACCTGCGGCTCCGCCCCTGCGGATATTATCCGCACCTGCGAGAAATGGGCAGCCTTACCTGAAGCCGCACCTGCGAGGCAAGGACCGTAAGAGCGGTCTTGTACCTGCGACTGGGAAACCGCACCTGCGGTCACACCAGATCAGGTGCACCAGCAACTGCTTAAACTGGTTTTTGGCCTCGTTTGGTGCCCGGGAGGCACCTGGGCCTACCCGATCCCCCATCCAAATATACCAACAAGTCCCAAATCATAATACAGACTCGCTCGAGCCTTCGAAACACCCAAAATAATGCTAAAATTCAAAATCACACCTCAAAACCCCTAGAACCAAACGTAGGAACTTTAAGTTTTCTTGACTTCGCTAACAACTTGCCGAACCGACCTATACTACCCGGAATGATGCCAAATTTTGCAGGCAAGTCATAAATGACATTACGAAACTATTCTCGATCTCGGAATTCCGTTTGGACCTCGATAACTCAAAAACACGTCCCAAACCACAATAGAAAGTTAAGGAACTCTTATTTCAATATTGGGCGCTGAAACGCCCTCGGGTCATCCGAAACCCATTCCGAACATACGCCCAAGTCCGAAATCATCATGCGAAGCTACCGGAACTGTTGAAACCCGATTCCGAGGTCGTCTACTAAAAATGTTTACCGAAGTCAAACTTGGCCTTAAAGGCCAACCTGAAGGAACCAAGTGTTCCAGTATTGCTCTAAACACTTCTGAAACCCAGACCACCTGCCCCCGCAAGTTATAAATCACAATAAGCCGCTATGGGAAGTTTCATTTAGGGGAACGGGGTCTGACAATGCAAAACGACCGGTCAGTTTGTTACATTCTCCACCTCTTAGACAAAGATTCGTCCTCAAACGGGTCTAGAATCATACCTGAAGTGATGAATAAGTGTGGATATCTGCTCTGCATTCCCTCCCAGGTTGCCTCCTCAACTGGTCGTCCCTTCCACTGGAACTTTATGATAGAAACTCTCTTAGGCCTCAACTGGCGATCCTGTCTATCAATAATAGCAACTGGCTCCTCCTTGTACCCCAACCTCTCATCCAACTGAATAGTGCTGAAATCAACCACGTGAGAGAAGTCGGCGTGGTACCTCAGGAGCATGGATACATGAAAAACCGGATGAACTCCTGATAAACTAGGAGGTAAGGCCAGCTCATAAGCAACCTCCCCAACTCGCCTCAACACCTCGAAGGGACCTATAAACCTCGGGCTCAGCTTGCCCTTCTTCCCAAACCTCATAATACCCTTCATNATTCCGTTTGGACCTCGATAACTCAAAAACACGTCCCAAACCACAATAGAAAGTTAAGGAACTCTTATTTCAATATTGGGCGCTGAAACGCCCTCGGGTCATCCGAAACCCATTCCGAACATACGCCCAAGTCCGAAATCATCATGCGAAGCTACCGGAACTGTTGAAACCCGATTCCGAGGTCGTCTACTAAAAATGTTTACCGAAGTCAAACTTGGCCTTAAAGGCCAACCTGAAGGAACCAAGTGTTCCAGTATTGCTCTAAACACTTCTGAAACCCAGACCACCTGCCCCCGCAAGTTATAAATCACAATAAGCCGCTATGGGAAGTTTCATTTAGGGGAACGGGGTCTGACAATGCAAAACGACCGGTCAGTTTGTTACATTCTCCACCTCTTAGACAAAGATTCGTCCTCAAACGGGTCTAGAATCATACCTGAAGTGATGAATAAGTGTGGATATCTGCTCTGCATTCCCTCCCAGGTTGCCTCCTCAACTGGTCGTCCCTTCCACTGGAACTTTATGATAGAAACTCTCTTAGGCCTCAACTGGCGATCCTGTCTATCAATAATAGCAACTGGCTCCTCCTTGTACCCCAACCTCTCATCCAACTGAATAGTGCTGAAATCAACCACGTGAGAGAAGTCGGCGTGGTACCTCAGGAGCATGGATACATGAAAAACCGGATGAACTCCTGATAAACTAGGAGGTAAGGCCAGCTCATAAGCAACCTCCCCAACTCGCCTCAACACCTCGAAGGGACCTATAAACCTCGGGCTCAGCTTGCCCTTCTTCCCAAACCTCATAATGCCCTTCATCGGCGAGACTTTCAACAGGACCTTATCTCCCTCCATAATGATACATCACGCGCCCTCTAATCCGCATAACTCTTCTGACTGGACTGTGTTATGCGGAGCCTCTCCTGGATCAACTTCACTTTCTCCAAAGCATCCCTCACTAGGTGAGTGCCATATAACTTAGCCTCGCCAGGCTCAAACCACGTGATAGGGGAATGACATCGCCGACCATACAAAGCCTCAAACGATGCCATCTCAATGCTGGACTGATAACTATTATTGTAAGCAAACTCGGCCAAAGGCAAGAACTGGTCCCACTGACCTCCGAAGTCTATCACACATGCCCAGAGAATGTCCTCTAATATCTGAACTGTACGACCCGACTGACCATCATTCTGAAGGTGAAATGCTGTGCTGAGGTCTATATGGGTAACTATCTCACTATGCAATGCTCTCCAGAAGTGCGAGGTGAACCGAAGGCCTCGATCTGATATAATGGACACCGGCACACCGTGCAACCAGACTATCTCCCGAATGTAGATCTGTGCCAACCTCTCAGAAGTATATGTAGTAGCCACTGGAATGAAATGCACCGATTTGGTCAATCTATCCACAATGACCCAAACCGTGTCAACCTTCCGCAAAGTCAGAGGCAACCCAACCACGAAATCCATAGTGATGTGTTCCCACTTCCATTCTGGAATGGGCATCTGCTGAAGTAGGCCTCCTGGCCTCTGGTGCTCATACTTAACCTGCTGGCAATTAAGACACCTATACACATACTCCACAATGTCCTTCTTCATCAGCCTCCACCAGTATTTCTGCTTCAAATCACGATACATCTTCGTAGCACCAGGATGGACAGAATACCGAGAACTGTGTGCCTTCTCTAGAATCCTCCCTCTCAGGCCATCGACATTAGTAACACATAAACGTCCCTGAAGTCTCAAAACACCATCCTCGCCAATAGTAACCTTCTTGACACCACCCTGTACCACTGTCTCCCGAAGCTATGCCAAGCACGGATCATCAAACTGTCGAGCCTTAATTTCACCCAATAACGAAGACTAAGCAACTACATGTGATAGAACTCGACGAGGCTCCGAAAGGTCTAAACTTACCAGGAGATTAGCCAAGGACTGAATGTCCAAGGCTAGAGGTCTCTCATCTGCTGCAATGTAAGCCAAACTACCCATACTCTATGCCTTCCTGCTCAAGGCATCTGCTACCACGTTTGCCTTGATCGGATGATAAAGAATGGTGATATCATAATCCTTCAACAACTCAAGCCATCTGCGCTTTCTCAAATTAAGATCCTTCTGCTTGAACAAGTGCTGCAAGCTACGGTGGTCTGTATAAACCTCACAGGACACCCCATACAAGTAGTGCCTCCAAATCTTAAGAGCCTGAACAATCGCCGCCAACTCTAAATCGTGCACAGGGTAATTCTTCTCATGAACCTTCAGCTGGCGTGAAGCATAAGTAATAACTCTCCCTTACTACATCAACACACATCCCAAACCAACGCGTGAAGCGTCGCAATACACTGTATACATCCCAGAACCGGAAGGCAATACCAGAACTGGTGCCGAGGTCAATGTTGTCTTGAGCTTCTGAAAGTTTGCCTCACACTTGTCGGACCATCTGAACGGGGAATTCTTCTGAGTCAATCTAGTCAGTGTAGCTGCAATAGAAGAGAACCCCTCCACAAATCAGCGATAATACCCTGCTAGGCCAAAAAAGCTCCTGATCTCTGTAGCTGCAGTAGGACGCGACCTAGTCTGAACTGCCTGAATCTTCTGAGGATCAACCTTGATACCCTCTATGGATACCACATGCCCCAAGAATGCCACGAAATCCAACCAGAACTCACACTTGGAGAACTTAGCATATAGCTTCTGTCCTCGCAAAGTCTGGAGCACAACTCTCAAATGCTGCTCGTGCTCCCCCAGGCTACGTGAGTAAATCAAAATGTCATCAATTAAGACAATGACAAAGGAATCAATATACGGCCTGAACACCCTATTCATCAAGTCCATGAATGTTGCTGGGGCATTAGTTAAGCCAAAGGACATCAACAGGAACTCATAGTGGCCATACCTCATACAGAAAGCAGTCTTCGGAACATCTGAGGCCCGAATCTTCAACTGATGATATCTCGATCCCAAATCAATCTTAGAAAAAATCCTAGCACCCTGCAACTGGTCAAACAAATCATCGATGCACGACAAAGGATACTTGTTCTTAAT
>ML413913.1:0-11815 GCA_005239525.1 Nicotiana knightiana
GGTTCATATTTACTATTTTTATAATTTTAAACAAATTATATAACTACACGGTCTAATTTTTTAACTAATAAGAGGTGTCGATTAATACCCCTTGAGTGCATGTATCTGCCACTGAATGGAGGAGTGTGTTAATATTACGGGTTCGTTGAAATTAATAGTTTTGACTCTGACTCTATATATGTATTAAAAAAATTATCAAATTAATACAAATAAAAATTTCAAACTTAGTTAAAGTCAATGAATTATGTTAGAATCCCGAAGCCAAACTCAAAAATTATAAAATTTAAATTTTGAATTCGTCTTTAATTCCGTCTCTAATTGAAAAGTAATTTAGGACGTAAAATTAACTTCTAGAGCAAGGTGCCCATGAACGCATATAAATGTGCAAAGTAATTGTCAGCGTCGTGCAAGCAGAGGCGGATGTAGCGTTCTAACGAAGGGTTCAATTGAACTCATAACTTTTGACTCGGAGTAAAAATTTGTAGATAAAAATTATTAAAATTATAAAAATAGTAAATATGAACCCATAACTTTAAAAATATAATGAATTCGATACAAAAAACCTTAAAAGTTGAATCCATAAAATTTAAATCCCGGATACGTCTCTGCGTCCAAAAGTTTGTTAACTTGAGACTCATTCAGTAGTCATGTATCTTGCATGGATATATTTCCCAAATATAGAGAAAAGATAGCGTGTTGACGTGTTTTTGGGAAACTTCATTGCTTGTTCTTTGATACAAAAAACGATATTATAGTTATCTTTTAGTGGCCAACTTTTAATTTTAATTAAAAAAAAATTAGAATTTGAGAAATAAGTTAAGTTAAGCATTATGTTTTCACGAGGAAATGCTTGCGTCTACATGCACATGCAAACGCAATGAAGTAGTTAGTGCGTCAATTAATAACTTCTCTACAGTTGGTCCTATTTATTTATTAATCAGTAGAGAATTAATTATACACTATGAATTATAAATTGTCTTACATGTCTCATTCAGTCAATTCAAAACTTATCCTGTTCTTATCACGTTGTGGATTAGAAAACTCGCAAAAGGACTCTGGATAGAAGACGTAGGATGATAAAAGATTCGTGCCAGAAAATTACACTATATAGTTAGATGTTTTTATTTTATTTATGTGTATATATTACTATATGTTAAATGTTCTTGGCATTGTTGTGCGTTTATTTTTTATATTTAATACTTTCAGTGAAAATTCTAGTTCCGACACTACGACGCTTCCATTCAATTATTGTAATTAGTATTTTTTTTTTTTAAAATTTATCTTTGGTGTTTGTTGGAACAATGATTGAGCTTTCTTCAATTCTATTTAAACTTTTTCTTTGAACGTGTAAAACTCAAGTAGTTATGTATGGTTGGTGGATCAGGGATTCTTGGGTGAAAAGAATAGGGAGCTAAATTAAATGAACGGAGGTTCCCAAGTACAATATAGAAGAAGAAGAAAAACTCTTTTAGTATATGTATTTAATTTATATACTCCCCTTTATTTCCAAGTATAAATCTATATTGACTATCAAGGATTTTAGTGAGATGAATAAAATCTCGGGTTTAAGCTTTGGAATGAGGAAAATCTTAGTAATGAGTATTTTTGTCTTTAATTAATATTACATGATACAAATTAAAGCGGATACCAAACATCGAATAAAGAAAAATAAAAAAGAATCTATGGTCTAAAAGCTTTAGCTACGTCTTAGGTTCCAAATGGTCGACAAGACAATTCTTCATGATCAACGGAAAATATGGCCAATAAGAGTCATCAAACTTGAATATAATAAATCAACTCCCACAAGGGAAGGAAGAAGTGTATTAATTCTTTTTAATCCATAAATGTGGTTGAAATATTTTAAGTGAAGCTTCCACACAATAATTGATGCCTCTTCAAACTAATTAATATTTCTTTACGGTATTCATAAAACATATCCTTTCGATTTGCTATAGGGTAATTAGGCCCGTGATTAGGGTTAGGATTAAACTTAGGTGAGCATAGGATAGGATAGAGCAAGGTCAAGGTATATTAAAACCAAACATGAGTTTCATCAAGTAATTCTTTCATGGGCTTGATTAAACAAGGAGTTTAACTCCGTTCACTAATAATATTTGTTTTAAAAAATATTTACAATGTTACATCACTTAAAAGATAAATACAAATAACTGACGATAATTGATATTTGTCATATTTCTCTATATTTTGATAGTAGTTTAACCTAATTCTCAAGTGTTCTTGAATAGTTTAGTAGTTAAAAAATATGCTTAATTAATGTTCTTTGGTTGATAGAAAGTTGAGAGAAGAATTGAAGGAATTTTTGAAGTTTTGGGACGAAAATTGCTCAAATTGAAGAAAAACACAAAGTGCAAAAACAACGCATTTTCCCTCTAATGTGCGCTCATATAGACAAGGTCAAATGCAGAGCACACGGTGCACACACAACGCGAGCCAAGCGCGCTAGCAAAAATTTCTGGACGAAAATTATAAGGATATTTTAATTTTTTGGAGCAAATTTTACACGACATAAAAGCTTATTTTCGCCTCCCCAGCCATAATCTCGATCTGTAAAGAAGAGAACATTACTTTCGAAGTAAGGAAGGGCTTGAAAGAGTCCAAAAACCATCCTGATCGAAGATTTGAAAAGTTTTTCTCAACTTTTTTTATTTTTGTTAGTTATGTAGCTTGTGTTGAGAATAATCATTATATTTTTTTTTGTATAAACATGAGTAGCTAAATTCCTTATCTAGGGTATTGATGAACCTGTTGTTGGATGATTTTGAGTAAAGATTCCTGAATCACTGATACTTATTTTATTTGTTTGGCTACGATCTAATAAATTCAATTGTTTGAGCTCGCAATTGTTTAAGCCTTATTTCTTGTTGTTCTTGGGAAATATTGACAAGTTTGGGTCAGTCAAACAATAGTATTTCGGGATGAATTAAAGAATTAATTAACCCGATTTAGAATCGTTATGGGGACATCATGATTCGATTGTGACCTAGAATTTGACGAGTTTATTATCTTGTTTATTTTTGAAAAAATAGTCAAGAATGGTGTCATTAGTAATTGGGAAACTTTAGCGAATAACTTTAGGCCCAAGGTTGATAGAATAATGTCAAAAAAAGATTCAGGATTTCACTCAAAGCTATCCCGTCAATTGAGGGATTCTCTACCTTAGGCCCTTTTACTGTCAGCAAATTTCTAAAGTTATTCTTGACTTCTAGTTTAGTTTGTTGTCAGTTACTTGAATCTAATTCATTAGTTAATAGCCACAAAAGTCAAGTATATTTGTCTCTTTTTTTTGCCCAACTTAGATTGTTTAGTGATTGAGTCAATTAGAACGCTTCATAGCTCCATGTGGGATTTGACCCCGACTCATAGTTGGGTAAATTATATTGCATATGATCGTAATATATCTCTCATCGAGGTGTGTTTTGGACGTCATTAATTTTGGCGCCACTGCCAGGGAGCTAACAATTTAAGTTTTATTTGATAAAATAAAATTGCCAAGTGTTTAAAGTTAAATTTTTCATTTTGATTTCATTCCTAACAAGTAATCTCGGTGTGTGCAGGTGTATGCCTAGAAAGCCCTCAAAGACTGGTGAGCTTTTTGAAGCTTTTTCGGAACCCGAGCGAGTATTCATGGCATTAAATCGTGAAAACAAGAAAAATAAGCAATCATTGAGACAACAAGATCAACTTGAACTTGGAATCAAAATGGGGGACAATATAAAATATAACAACGAGACCAACACCAAACTTAATCCAGGTGTTGTTCCTCTCGTGCCAGAAGCCGCTTTATATGAATGAGCTCAGCCCACAGCTGATAACATGGAAACAAAAACTGCAGTCCCACAGATACAAGCCAAGAGATTTCAGATTACTAACAATATGATGCACTTATTGCAATATAAGGGACTGTTCTCGAAAAAGGAATTTGAAGATCCACAACATCACCTGAGAAACTTTTTGTCAATATGTGTTACTCAGAGGCAGCCAAATGTGACACCAGAAGCAATCAGATTGCTATGTTTCCTATTCTTAGTAACTGGGGAAGCACAAATTTGGCTGAATTCACTCCCCAACAATTCCGTTATAACTTGGGACGAACTAGTCAAACAATTATGAACAAATTTTTCCCACCAAATAAGACGACAAAGCAGGTTGATGAGATCCTACAATTGAAGAAAAAACCAATAGAAAACTTAAAGGAGACATGGGAAAGATTCAAGGGGTGCTAGTAAAGTATCCACATCATGGTATTCTAAAGAAGATGTTGGGGAAAAGGTTTTACATGGGACTCGTTAATAGTTTAAAGGCTAATATTCATGCTTCAACTAGTGTAGCATTTCTGAGCAAATCATTTAATGAAGCAAGACAACTTCTGAATAAGATGGCTCAAAATTCAGGTTGGCATACTCGAGATGCACCAATCACTCCTATAATTCATTCAGTAGCACTTGATCCGAATAACATTAATCCTGAAAATATTGCTACTTTTATGACACATATGAGTCTCTTGATTAAGAAGATCGATGAGATGGGTACAAAGTAGGTCCACATAGTGGATACAACAAATGAGGGATTATGCACACAATGTGTTAATCAACTATATATTTGCTCGTGCAGTGGTGAACATGAATCTCAGGGGTATAATGAGGATATGAATTATGTGTCTAACTACAATGAAGTTCAAAGACAGAATGGCCAACAACCTTGGAGACCATCCCATCAACAGATGCATTGGAATAATCCAGGCAATGTCAGAACCCAAGGTCAAATGGTACCATACCATAGACCACCCGGTTACAACCTGCAGCAACAATAAGTAGCACATTTAAAGTAGCAACAAAGATATCAATAACAACGGCAACCTATGGTGAAACAAGAGGATGATGGCATGTCTGATATCATAATCATGTTGAAGCAATTGGTTGGATACAAAGGTAAAATGGAAGAGACAATTATGTCCAGTTTTGCGGCCATTAAAATTATTGAAACATAATTGGGACATCTCTCCTCAACTGTGAACAACAGACTACATGTCATTCTACCTAGAGACACAACTGCTAATCCCAAGGACACTGGGACTCGTCTTGTGCTAGCGGTAAGTATGAGGTACGGAATAGATCTAGATATAGAACAACAACGACAAGTAATCAGGAATGCACTTCAACCCGTGGCTGAACATTTTGAGTCAGATGAACAAATTAACCTTACCGATGTAGTGATTCAACAAGTTGTGTCTGAGAATATAATTGAGTATGGAGAAAATGCTGAAGGTAATGCTGGAAAAAGTGAGACCGAAGGAGGGGAAAAAGAAGCAAAATGGCTAGTTGTACAGAAAAAGCCTTCTGCGCCATTCTCTCAAAGATTCGCAAGGCAAAAGAAGGACGATCAGTACAGGAAGTTCTTTGAAATCCTAAAACAACTGAGTGTCAATATTCCCTTGTTGGAGGCAATGAAATATATGCCTATGTATGCTAAAATGATGAAAGACTTCTTGTTAAAGAAGATTTAATTTCAGGACATAGCGACAGAAAAGCTGTCAATGGAATGTAGTGTTGTAGTTACTAGGCCCATTGCTAAAAAATTAGAAGATCCTGGAAGTTTCACCATTACGTGCACGATAGGGGATTATTTTTTTAATGCATTATGTGATTTGGGAGCCATCATCAATTTGATGCCTCTATCCATTTATAGGAAACTTGGCCCACCAAGGCTAAGGCTGATAGCTATACGACAGCAGCTAGCGGTTCGTACCCTGGCACACCCAGAAGGTATTGTTGATGATGTGTTAGTACAAGTTGACAAGTTCATTTTTCCTGTATACTTTGTCTCTTGGATTGCAAAGTAGATATTGAAGTCACGCTCATATTGCGACGACCCTTCTTGACTATGGGAAGAGCACTTGTTAACTGTGAAGCAGGGGAATTGTAAATGCATTTGAACGATGAAGAAGTTGTTTTCCATGTACATAAATCAATGAAACGAACAAGGGACATTGGAGAATGTTCAATTTTTCAAGTGGTGGATGTGATTGTTTACTCTGACCATGCAGCTCTCAGGTACATGATATCTAATAAGGAATCCAAGCCACAGTTGATTCATTGGGTGTTACTCCCGCAAGAGTTTGATTTAGAGATTCGAGAAAGAAAAAGGACTGAAAACCAAGTGGCAGATCACCTTTCCCGGCTAGAAACAACTGAGAATGCAGTGGAAATAGAGGAGATTCAAGAAACATTTCCGTATGAGTTTAACGCTTCACTTGACATGCCGCCATGGTATGCAGACATAACAAACTATCTAGCAACTGGTATGGTACCTTCTGATTTCTCCCGATCAAAAGAAAAAGTTGTTTCGAACAATTCATACTTTTGGGAGGACCCGCACCTATTTCGTATTTGTATTGACATTATGATCTGGAGATGTTTCCCCAAGAAAGAAATAAATTCTATTTTGTAGGCTTGCCACACTTCTCCATATGGAGGAAACTTCAGAGTAATCCGAACAACAACGAAAGCTCTTGAGTGAGGTTTCTATTGGCCAACAGTCTTCAAAGATGCACACAACTGCGTAAAAAAGAGTGACGAGTGCCAAGGCATAGGTAACATTTCCCAAAGATATGAGATGCCTATGCGACTGATGGTATGCTATAATATCATGTTTCTACACTCTAATTTACTGTACTTTAATTGAGTTTGAGCTTTAATCGCTATTATTTTACACTAATTATATGTTTATGCCTTGTATGAGTGATTTCGAGCTATGTAGATGTTATGGAATGAGTTTACACTATTTTTTAGAGCTTTAAAATCTGAGTAAAAATCCAAGGATTAAGTTGGGATCGAGTTCAAGGATCAACGGACACTAGTACATGTAAAGAGATAAGCAAAAAATTGGCCAGTGCGTCACCCAGGTGCGCAAGGGCGTACTGGGTGCACATATGAAGCAGCAAGGGGCGCAAAATGCGCGAGCAAGTCCCCAGGTAAGCGGCCTCGCACATCCTATCCAGGAAAAGTGTCCTATTTCGCGTAGGAAAAAGTGTTTTCGTTTGGGACCGACCCTACTTGGTATATATACATGAAAAATGGTATTTTGAGGACTTTTAATATAATTTAGACCTAAGGAATCTAAGGAGGAGAGGGAGAAGCAAGAGCACATGTATTTTACCATTCACCCTCACTCAAGACGAGGGATTGGATGTTTTATGTTTTCCTTTGACTTAAACTTAATTGTGATGAATTTTTCCATATACTTGGAGTAATTATTCCTTAGGGATTGATGAATTTGGTGTGTTGAGAATTCTTTGTGGATATTAACTCTAGTTTTATGTATTGAATCATTTTGGGTGTTTTTATTGTTGCATATATATTCACATGTATATGTAATCAAAAGAGGAATAATTTGTGATGTTTTGCATTATCTTGTTATTAAATTCAATGATTCTTCTTAGTAATCGCAAGAGGCTAGTTGAATTATTATTTAGACCTAGTTAGCAGGATAATCGAAAGAGGTTATCCTAAAGACTAATCCACTACGAATTCTTGCAAATCTTCACTGAGATTAACTTAGTTTATATTGTGAGGTTGAGACTTAATCGAGAGGGGAGTTTCTACTGAAAACTAATAAAATAGTGAATTTGAGAGACGCGCTTGAATCTTAGAAGTGAATCAACTAGATTAATTCTCAAACAAGCATCCTGCACCTATCCAATCAACCCCTATTTCATCCCATTGATATCTTCTTTGCTTAATCTTTTTGCGTTTGTCATTAGCCAATAGTTTAGACTTTTAGTTAGTCTTAGTTTTAAATCATGCAACTTTAAATTGTTGATTATCTTGGATAGAAATTAAACTAGAAACTACGAAAACACTGTTTAAATCAAATCCCTGTGGATACGATATTTTCTATACTATATTCGACTAGCAAGCCTAAGTTAATACGCCAGTTTTACGCTCGTCAGTGACCAAATCTGGAGGTTGAGGTATTTGATGTATAGGGTATCGACTTCATGGGAACAAGTTTGGTACTCCCAGGGCAATAATTAGTGATGGAGACACTCATTCTATCGAGCTTTTGACAAGCTTTTGGAAAAATATGGCGTTCGCCGTAAGGTTGCAACACCTTATCATCCACAAACGAATGGCCAAGTAGAGGTGAAAAAAAGAAATTAAGAACATCCTCACAAAGACAGTTAGTGGCACTCGCACTAATTGAGCAAATAAAATGGATGATGTGTTATGGGAATATCGTACTGCATTTAAAAATCCTCTTAGGATGTCACTATACAAGATTGTATTTGGAAAAGTGTGTCATCTACGTGTAAATATTGAGCATAAGGCTCTACGGGCGTTGAAGCGTTTGAACTTGGATTTGGAGGTTGCTGGAGCACAAAGACTAATCGAGTTAAATGAGTTAGATGAGTTCCGCCTACAAGCTTATGAGAGTTTAAAGTTATATAAAGAGCGGATGAAATAATATCATGACAAGAACATCCTGAACATAGAATTTAAAGCCGGCGATAAAGTATTATTGATTAATTCAAGGCTCAAACTCTTTCCCGGGAAGTTGAAATGAAGTGGCCAGGACCGTTCAGAATAGTTCAGGTATTTCCATATGGAGTAGTTGAAGTTGACGACGAGGATGGTAGTAGGAAGTTTCAACTAAATGTGCTTCTTTGAAGCAGTACCATGGATTTGTTGAGGGAGATAGACTAGTGTCTGTGATAGAGTAAAAAGATCCTTGAGTCGTGCCACGATGTTAAATAAAGCGCTTCTTGGGAGGCAACTCAAGTTTCTAGTCTTCCTCATAATTGTAAATTTTTCTTAAGTATTCAACATTTGAAAAAACAAAATAAGTAACCATAATTTTAGTTTTAGCTTATAGTAATTAGATATAAATGTTAAAAAAAAGTAAGTGCTAATTTTAATACTTTGTAATATAAGTAGTGAAAGTTGTAGGAATAGCGGAGTAAGAGTGCACGATGACCTCGCGGGCAGGGTGTGGAGTAATTGATTCTTGGGTCAAATGGCTAAAAACAACGCATTATCGCTCTAATGCATGCTCAATGTGAGGTTTTTAAAGTTTGAGAATACTGCACCGCGTGACGCAAGGTCACCACACGCTCAATTGTCATTTATGCGCTCATAGTGATGTATTTAGAATTAATTAGGTAAGTTCAATTTTTTTTTGACATTTTAATCTCAGCCCCTCTCTAATATTTTAATCCTAATTCAAAAAAAAAATCACATACTATCTCTCTCTCCAATCACCTGCAACCTTACCCATAGCCCCTTCACACCTCATCTGCGCCCACGTACTCTCCCTCTTATCGCCTGCAACCTTTCCCACACCCCCCTTCACTCCTCATCTACACCCATACTCTCCCTCCGCCAACAAACATGTATCATCCTTCTCACTTTCTCCCTCTCTCTCTCTGATATTTATTTCTTCTTCTACTTTTCTTCTCTCTTTATTTTATTTTGTTTCTTTTATGGTATTTGTGTCGTGACAATTAGAGTCAGGCGACCTATGGATCGAATCTAGGTCTGATGTTGCACTATTGTTTTGCTCTATTCTCCACTTCCTTGCTGTAAATTCTCGCTCCAAATTTCATGTCCCTTGTGATTCTATGTTGAGAAAATTTTCGCTTTAGGTTTTGGGGACAATTGGAATTTCATTAATGTTTTTAGAAGAACTGTTGAGTTTCTGTGCTAAGGTGTATGGTTTGCCAATTTTACTTCTTGAAAGACTCGTGGTAGGGCAGTTTTTTATTTGTTTTGTGAAAAATACGAGTTTAAAAGATTGCGCACATATTGTGTTTGCTGAATTGTCCCAATTAGAATTTGGTTTAAATGGTGAAGTCTGAGTAACCTTGTCTTTTTCTTATGAACTGGACTTTGAATGTCTTTCTATGTGTAGTGATCATCTGGAAAGAGCTATATTGTAGTATCACATGTTTGTCGCTTGTAAAACTGGAGGCCCTAGACCATATTCTCATATATCATATATGGTACTTGACAGCGAACCGATGTCTATTATGTTGAAGGTCATGTTCTTTCTTGGTACTTTGAAATAGAGCGCATGGACACTTTGTGTGCTAGTTGCACGCTTGTGTGGATACAATAAGTTGCAGTGGTGTTAAATGTTGACTTGCAGCCTGCTCTAAATTTTAAGTGTGGGGTAACCCTTGTACTCAATTTTTTTTAGTATGCATAGCATCCTTTTTTTTGTGTGTTTGTGGAACCGTAGCACCAGCGTAAAGTCATTATGTGCACGGGCAGCCTGAATATGTCACTATGTGGTGATGTTACAAGCTATCTTACAGGTTGCCCTTAAAAAAAAGTATGTTACGCCAATATAGTTGGAGGGGGAAGTCTGAGTACCCTAAATCTCTATTCTTGGCACTCTGTTAAACTGGTTGATAATGGCAGAATTGTTACATATAACTTCATGGCTCTAATTACTGAAAAATTGGATATGCAATCTAACATTATTGTTGATCGGATGCTTGGTCTGCCTCGTACAGTCAGGCCACATAGTTATTATCATCCTCTTTTGCAA
This sequence comes from Nicotiana knightiana, assembly GCA_005239525.1. Taxonomy (NCBI): domain Eukaryota; kingdom Viridiplantae; phylum Streptophyta; class Magnoliopsida; order Solanales; family Solanaceae; genus Nicotiana; species Nicotiana knightiana. The sequence continues at coordinate 10,570 of ML413913.1, forward strand.
GAAATTGCTATGGTTCGCTCATCTAACGCACAAAAGAAAAGTCGAGTGGCAAAAGGCAAGCAAAAATTAACTCCAGAACAAGAAGTTGAAGTTGAGCAACCTATCACCAAACAACCAAAGTCGTCCAAACAGATATTTGTTAAAGGAGCCAAGGAATTTTACGAGTCACTGCTAACAAAGAAAGACTTCCCTGAACATCTCATTGACAAAAATGTTTGTATAAAAAATACCCTGAATTATTGACGGAGCTAAAAAGAAAGGGCTGAGATTAAAGGTGTCTAACGGGTGGGCCGGCCCGGGCTGGGTAGGAATTTTGTTGAACCGGATGGGTAATGGTACGGGGCCGGTTCCGGTTTATTCTTAACGGGTTTAACGGGTTCGGGTTAATCCGGGTAAAAATTAAACCGTATGGGTTAGGGGTTTAAGGGGCCGGGCCGGTTTACAGTATTTTTTTATTTTTAATTTTTGTAAAACTATTGTAATTTATATTAATATATAGTAAAATATATAAAGAAAATAATGAATATGGAAAAAATTGCACTTATAAATTGCAAGTGCAACATGTATTTCAAATTTCAAAATTTATTTCTAAGTTACAACTTACAAGTTACAAACTAAGAGGTTTACATTTGACAAGTAGTAAATTCAAAGATTTTGCATTGCCCTTGTAAGTTCTTCATAATCAATATGAACTGATTCTGATTGTCCTTCTTCTGGAGTGTTAAATTCAGACGGGTTACCATGTGTTAATATATCTCCAAGTTCCTCATCTTCTGGGCTATCAACATCTTCACGTCCTTGATTTCTTCGTTCCGATCTAATCCAATCTCTGAAACATACTAAAACTTCCGAAGAATTGCTTCCCAATGAGTGACTGATGTCTCCTAGTTGTTGTCTTGCTTGACTAAATGCACTCTCTGATGCAACAATTGAAATTGGCACATTCAGCATATCCCGAGCCATAGCGGAAGAACAGGAAATTGCTTTTCATTCTCACGCCACCATCCCAACGCTGAAAATTCCTTTGTGCGAATCTCCTTTTGCTTCTGCAAGTAGAATTGAAGTTCATCAATGTTCTTGCTACTTGTTTGATTTGTAGCAAATGTAGAAAAAATATTAAAACTATCAACTATTTCATCATCATACAAAGTATTAGAACCTGAAGAAGTGGCACACTGCATAGTGGGATTAACATTGGCATTAACAGCAACAGAATCAACTATACTTGCATAATTATTATATAATT
>ML413913.1:12237-41270 GCA_005239525.1 Nicotiana knightiana
AATTTAAGAATAAGTGTACCGAGTATAACCTTAAACCAAGATTCATGCCAGACGAAATTGTTACTAGGTGGAATTATACTTACATATTTTTAAAATGTTGCTACAAATATAGATTTCCAATAACTGAAGTTGCTAATGCGCATTGTACTGATAGAAACCGTATGTTAACACCTGCTACTTGGGAGGTCATTAATGATGTTATTCAATTTTTACATAAATTTTATATAGCTACTGTTGAGTTTTCTGGAGCATACTACCCTACTGTTACAATGGTTTTAGTACATATAGCTGAAATTGCTTTTCTACTCTTTGAATTTAAGAAGAAAGAAAAACATACGGCTGCTGTTGAAGAAATGCAAGACAAATTCAAAAAATATTTCTTTTCAATTCCTCATATTTACTTAATTGGAGCTGTTTTAAATCCTTCTATTAAGATAGTTGATTGTCACCAATTAATCAATACTTTATATACTTACATGGAAATTGGATCAACTGAAACCCCAGATACTTTTACTTGTATGAACAATCTAAATGATAATTTGCAATATATATATATATATATATATTGCAAATTATCATTTAGATTGTTCATACAAGTAAAAGTATCTGGGGTTTCAGTTGATCCAATTTCCATGTAAGTATATAAAGTATTGATTAATTGGTGACAATCAACTATCTTAATAGAAGGATTTAAAACAGCTCCAATTAAGTAAATATGAGGAATTGAAAAGAAATATTTTTTGAATTTGTCTTGCATTTCTTCAACAGCAGCCGTATGTTTTTCTTTCTTCTTAAATTCAAAGAGTAGAAAAGCAATTTCAGCTATATGTACTAAAACCATTGTAATAGTAGGGTAGTATGCTCCAGAAAACTCAACAGTAGCTATATAAAATTTATGTAAAAATTGAATAACATCATTAATGACCTCCCAAGTAGCAGGTGTTAACATACGGTTTCTATCAGTACAATGCGCATTAGCAACTTCAGTTATTGGAAATCTATATTTGTAGCAACATTTTAAAAATATGTAAGTATAATTCCACCTGGTAACAATTTCGTCTGTCATGAATCTTGGTTTAAGATTATACTCGGTACACTTATTCTTAAATTCCCTAATTCTAGATTGTCTGTTATTTTCTTGAATAACACCAACTGCTCTTCTAACATGAATAATCTTAGTAGAAAATAAATCAAGGTCACTTTTAACAATTAAATTATAAATATGACATGCACACCCAACATGAAATTTTTTTTCAAGTGGTGGTTGCAAATGCATTTTTAATAATGAAATTGCGGCAGTATTGTTAGAAGCATTATCAAAAGACATACACAATACTTTTCTGTTAAGATTATAAAATTCAACAACTTCGCAAATAGTACTACTTATAAACACAGCAGTATGACTTTGATCTTCATCATATTTAAAAGCGATAATACGCTTTTGCATACAAAATAAATCATCTATCCAATGACATGTAATTGCCAAATAATCATTTTCATTAACAGCATGGCTAATATCAGAAGTTAGACAAACTCTACAAGGAAGGTGCACAAACAAATAACGTATGTATGTTTGATATTGTCCATGCAATCTAAAGATACCAGCTCTACAAGTACTTCTAGGGATACCTTTAAATAAAGGATTATAAATCCTTTGAATATACATAATAAGATATGATGAAGAAGCAAAAGAAAAAGGTAGACAACCCAAAGAAATCATTTTTGCTAACTCCTCACGATCCTTCATTTTATCATATTTCATAAGTCATCCAGTAGTAGGGTTAAGAGTTGTTTGATTTCCATCACTCTCAGAGCCCCGTTCTATGGGATGATCAACTCTCATATGTCTACTAAGAGTCCTAGTCCCCCCTAAATTTCCTCCAGTCAGATGTTTAAAATCAAGTTTACAAAGTTTGCATCTAACTCTGTCAGTACCTTCAATTATGTCAAAAAAATTCCAAACCTTACTTCTTTTTCTACGATTAGTAGACGGAGCCACATGTGGTCTACTACTAGTACCACGACCACCACCCCTTGTAGCAACTCCAACATTACAAACTCCAGCACTACTAGGTGTAACTGGTATCTCATCTTCCATTTCTAATTCATTATCTTATATTCCAAAATCTTCTTTTAATTGTTCATAATCTATATTATCATTAGGCGATGTTTCGGAAACATGTGTAAATGAGGTATTACTATTACTACAAGTACCAAATGATGAATGACTACCTCTTTTTTATTTCCCCTACTAGAAACTTTTCTACACGTTCTTTTAGCAGCATTAAACATATTGTAGAAATTTAAGTATAAGCAAAAATTAAATATGCAAATAAAATAGTAAAAAAGAGAAAGAGTTGGAGAAAGTGTACCGAATTCGGCAATAAATTGAGCACTTGATAATTACGCAATTCCAATATTACCACGAAGAAACGTCAAGTATTTCAATTTTGAAGTTCAATTGTTCAAACTTCAAAATCCGAATGATAAAATAACTTTTACGATAAATTAAATTCTAAAAAAAAGAGCCAAATAAATTTAGAAGACGAATTGAAGATTGGAGAATGAGAGAATGAGAGAAATTGAGATTGAGAAATGAGAGATGAGTGAAGAAATGAAGAAGAGGGGAGGTGTATTTATAGTTTTAGAAAAGGTTAATTTTGTAAATTGAAAAAGTATTAATTCTTAAAGAAAAAAGGCCCAAAAAGGGCTATTAGTGCCAAGGTGACCGTTGGGAAACGGATCCCTGCCAAGGTGACCACTGCCCCTAAAGTGGGGCACACACGTTTAAAAAATTATATACATATACATATATATATATATACATATACATATACATATATATATATATATATATATATATATATATATATAAAACCTTTGTACCGGTCCGAGCCGGTTAACCGGTAAAATGTACTGTTCACTTTGACCGATTTTGACCGGTCCGATTAACCGGTAAAAAAACTAAACGGACCAACCCCCTCTACCCCTCCTACCCAGCCCCACCCAGCCCCCTACATACCGGGCCGGTCCGGTTCCGATTTCAACCGGTCTGGGTCAGTCCGGTTCCGGGTCAACCCGGCCCGTTAGACACCTTTAGCTGAGATGTTCTGCTTCAGAATATGGCCAAGGCAAATTTGACCTTAGTTCGCGAACTATATGCGAATTGGAAATTCACGGAGGGCAACATAGTGATGGTCGTGGTGCTAAGGTTGGCATCAGCTCTGAAGGTTTGAATGGATTTCCAAAATTGGGGCAAACAGATATTACACCACTAGAGGATTTGACAGTTGCACATGATTATGTTGCTATCCAAAAGAAGTCTTGTGATTACAATATGAACATAGAGTGGATAATAGCAAGAGTAATGCCCATAATACTCTAGTTTACAAATAGTTAACAAGAAAAGCTCGGGCATATCTCTCATTTGTGTGTCATAGGCTCATTCCTTGCGAAGGAAACACCCATGTTATGTTTGGAAGAGTTATTGCAACATATGCATTGATGACCAAAACAGATGTAGATGATGGGCCCTGGTGTACGGAGAGATAGAGCGAACAAGAGATAACCATCAGTTGGGATTGCTCTTTGCAAGCACACTAAACAAGTATATGATGAGTTCGCATATTTTGAAGGAGCCTGGTGATGAAATGGAGTTTTTTATTCCAAAAAAGGTAGATATTACTGGTGTAAAGATCCATAAGGAAGAGAAGTTGAGGGCTTCCACACCTGAGCAACAACTAGAATGCATGAGGTGGATGTTGACCCGTATATGGTTGATGACAGAGAAAGATATGGTTGTTCGCCATATTGATATTAGTGATATCATGACACAACTATCTTTAGACGAGGATGAGCTTTGTTTGTTTGACCTGCCATCGATCACTTGACTTGAGACCGAACGGGAGGCTGATGTCACCGCTTCTGCTGCCACTACTTCTCTTGGCGATATTCTACCGGCTCAAATCCAGAGGATGGAGCCACTCCTGATGTGACGGTTTAGGGAAGTGCCTCTACACCCTACTTGTTTTATTTGTATGCATTGGGGACAATGCACGATCATAAGTGTAGGGTGGGAGTACACTTTCCTGTGAACATTTTTTTTATTCTTCTTGGGTTTTCTTTGCCATGGTTTTTTCCCAAAGAGTTATTTTTTTAACGGGCCATTTTTAGATTATGAAAAAAAAAATTAAAAAAACATTTTTTTGTTTTAAAGTAAGTTCAGGACCTTGATATGCAACCTTCTCTGAGAGTCACCAAGTATGCTTGAATTTTATTTTTCATCTCATACTTGCATATTGAGGGTTGAAATTACGTGGACTCTGAATTACATGTACATAGAGTGGTGAGTTCTAATTGAGCATTTCCATGTTCACATGTCAGTCTAGAACTTGCACGGCTTGTTGTTTGAGGCTAAATCCTAGGATGTTCTCAAGTTAGGATCTTTGCCTAGCCACACGAGCCTAAATTGACCTACCCACAGTTATAAATTATCCTTAGATAACCCTTTTGTGCCTAATTACATGTCCACCTTCTTTTTCTTGATAGTCTAATGATGCCCATTAGCCTGTGAAGTTAATTGCACAAATTCTTACTGTATTCCCTAGTGGCACACGTCATTTGAACATTGCAAAAGTACTTAGTGTGTGAACGAAGTAGTGTGAGAAATAAAAGAAAAGGGATGTCAATCGTGATTTTTAGTGCAGAATAAAAGCAATGTTAATGACAGGTCTTGTGTTATTGATGTGTAACTAAAGTGTGAATTTTATGAACATGCCTAGAAAATTGTTGAAGATATGCACATCCTTAAGAGATATGTATGCAAGGTAGGGGTGCATCAAGGAGACATTGTTGGTGTTGAAGTTACCATATAAATATGGTTATGTTTGGACTACTATGATCAATGATTTGACAATACATAGTGATGTTGGGAAATTCTTAGCTTTGGTGTGTAATTTACAAAGGGAGAATGTTATTAAAAAAACGAAAGGAATTACACTTAAGTATCATATGATGGTAGTGACATAGGGAGTTTAGTCATTGTTATCCATATTATCCTACTTGTCCCTGAGCCTACATCACAACCATAGAAATGTCCTACTTAATCTTTACTTGAGTTTCCTATATTAGTGGATTGCGACAAAATGGGCAAGCTTATGTTATTGTTTCATGTGCATGTGAAATTCATTGCTAAGTGTGAGAGTTGTTGATTGCTAAATGCCCAATTGTTATGTGATTAACTACATGATGTGTGAGTTTTGGGGCACTTCTTTGCTTGTGAGGTACAATGAAATTTGTCTGGTCTTGAAGTTAATGTGTGAGTATGAGTAAAATAAAGGGTCTTTGAATTTCATGGTTGATCTCAGCAGAATCTGCTTGTTGAGAAGTTTTGAACTGGTTTTTATTGCTTATGTGTTAAGATTGAATCTTTTCTTTTCTTTGCTCGAGGACGGAAAGTCTAAGCATGGGGTAGTGATATTTGGCATAATTCTATATATTTTGATAGTAGTTTAACCTCATTCTCAAGTGTTCTTGAACAGTTTAGTGGTTAAAACTCATAGGAAATATGTCTAATTGATGCTCTTTGAGTGATAGGGAGTTGAAAGAAGAATTGAAGGAATTTTTGAAGTTTTGGGATGAAAGTCTGCTCAAATTGAAGAAAAAGATAAAGTGAAAAAATAACACATTTTCACTCTAATGTACGCTCATCCGGACAAGGTCATATCCAGAGCACACGGTGTGCGCGTGGCGCGAGCGAGCCTAGCACGCTAGCAGAAATTTCTCAACAAAAATTATAAGGATATTTTGGTCTTTGGACCAAATTTTACACGATATAAAAGCTTATTTTCGGCTGCCCAGCCACAATCTCGATCTGGAAAGAAGAGAACATTACTTTCGAAGCAAGGCAGGGCTTGGAAGAGTCCAAAAACCATCTTGATCGAAGATCTGAAGGGTTTCTCTCAACTTTTTTATTTTCGTTTGTGGAGATTGTTCTGAAAGTAGTCATTATATTTTTTCAGTATAAACTTGAGTAGATAAATTCCCTATCTAAGTTATTGATGAACCCATTGTTGGGTGATTCTGAGTAAAGATTCCTGAGTCGATTATACTTATTTTATTTGTTTGGTTGTGATTTTAACGAATTCAATTGTTTGAGCTCGCAATTGTTTAAGTCATATTTCTTGTTATTCTTTGGAAGATTGAGAATGTTGGGTCAGTCAAACAACAATACTTCGGACTGAATAAAGGAAATAGTTAACCCAATTTAGAATCGTTATGGGGACATCATGATTCGACTGTGGCCTAGAATTGGATGAGTTTATTATCTTGATTATTTTTGAAAAATAGTCAAGAATGATGATGCCGGTAGTAGTTGGGAAACTCTAGCGAACAACTTTAGATCCAAGGTTGATAGAATAATGTCAAACAAAGATTCAGGATTTCACTCAGAGCTACCCACTAATTGGGGAATTCTCTACCTTAGGCCTTTTTATTATCTGCAAATTTCTTTAGTTATTCTCAACTTCTAGTTTAGTTTGTTGTCAGATACTTGAATCTAATTCATTAGTTAATATCCACAAAACCCAAGTACATTTGTCTTTTTTTGCTCAATTTAGATTATTTAGTGATTGAGTCAACTAGAACGCTTCATAGCTCCTTGTGGAGTTTGACCCCGACTCATAGTTGGGCAAATTATATTGCATACGATCGTAGCATATCTCTTATCAAGGTATGTTTTGGACGTCATCAATAATAAATAGAACTAATTTATATGAAAAATAAGATAATTATTCTAAACCTTTGCTCATATATTCTATTCGATGGCGCAACCATCTTTGTCCAAAAGGTGTTGATCATGCCCAACTATGCCTTATAAAAAGGACTAAGCGATCGTTGCAAATATAATCTGGTTTACAAGTCCGAAGTCGAATCCCATAGAGAACTACGGCTTAGCTACAGTTGTTGACTATCACTAAGAAGATAAGCTCGAACAATTTCTAAGTTATAAATATTAAGATTCTTATATCTAATTAACTAAATAATTAAAGTAGTAGATTAACAACTAAAGATACTACGGGTTGGACAAAAGATTTAGGAGGTCTAGAGTTATGATTTTTCCCAATTGTCGGAATCCTTCCCGCTACGTCTTCTATAATTTCGCCTAAGTATTCATTATCGATCATGATCACTATGACTGTCGTAACTCTCTCCCGAGAAATTACAACAATATACTAGACATATTCTCCTGAATTACGCTATCTATCCTTAAGTACATCTCACTTAGATCGCACCCAAGATTTTGTTATCCATAATCCCACCTTTAAACCCTCTGTATTGATCCCTCATATAAGTTAGGAGTGATGTTGTTCAACAACTACCTAAATATTCACTCTCTCTCGAGTAATACACACTAAATAGGCACAGTCGATTGAGAGCTCTTCAGCCAACCACAATATAAACATAGTTGAACTAGTAGAGAAATCCAATGGCTCAATTATATAAAAATATAACAAGAATTTATCCTACAAAAGGTTCCATCAAAACCATAGATAACAAATTAACTATTCATAATAGTATGTAAAACTACAATACTAAAAGTCATAACCAACAATGAAAAATAGGAAGATGAAGGAAAAACTCGTAGAAGAATCCTCCGCCTTGCTCCTATTGTGTATTTGCCTCTTCAGGTCGAATCTACGTCAAAAGTGGCGTTTTTGGGTCTATTTATATGTTTGGAATAATCCCTAAACGTGTAAGTCACTCCTAGTTGTGTTGGAAAAGTGTTTAAGCCTTCAAAATTTGGACCTGGACCCTGGTGTCGCCAGGATAACGCCTGGTCTGGCCTCGCCAGGCTAAAGCCTGGTCTGGCATGGCTTTAAGCTGGCCTCGCCAGGCTAAAGCTTGGTCGAGTTGGATTTTTCCTGGCTTATCCTTTTCACCATTTTCAAGCGCACTTTCGACGTTTAAGCATCCATTTAGCTCTGATTCCCTCTCTAATTCACCTACACATAAAATAGACTCCATTACGCTCAAAGAAAGTGTATTTTATCATTAAAGCATGCAAAATGCAAGGCACATATGTATTAAATCATGAATTATAGCCACACATCAATACCCCACACTTAAACATTTGCTCATCCTCGAGCAATTAAACACTCATGAACAGAACTTATTAAGCAATTCTCTTAACTCGTTATACCAAGAATTTTTAAAATAGTTTAAGCACAAAGGTGTGACATCCTCGCCTCAATAATCGACTCCCAATTATCATACTTTATTCACAATTCACTAACTACTCTAAAATAGAGGTCAACAACATTACCTTTACTTTATGAATCATGTGCCCTCACCAAATCAAAGAGCTTAGTTCCACACACAATGAATTTTTAAGAGCATAGGAACTCAAGATAGACAAAATTAGCTCGCTCTTAGAAATAACATTCATATGCCACAAATGATGCAACATAGGCTTGCCCACAGTGTACTACTCTACTAATCGAGCTCATTCAGGCAAGGATCAAGTAAGAATTTATTTGGTTGTAAGGTAGGTTGCGGGACGGGTAGGATACATTTAGATATAAGAGTGACTACACCTCCCTAAGCACTTTAATACATATACTTTAATATTCAAGCTCATACTTATGTCAAAACATAACTCCACCTTCACATGAATATATATTAACTCCATACTTTTTTAAGCACACTTACATCAAGAATCACCCGTTAGCGAGGAACCTTTTTTTTTCACAACAATACAACTATTTTTTTTCCAATTCAAGTCATAGTTTTTTTTTCAACACAATGCACCTTTCTCCTTATTTCATTAGCTTTACTCAAAAGCCAAACCAACCACCCACAGTTTAACTTTTACAAAGTTCATTACAATTCAAGTACTTATTAGAGATGAAAAGGTTCAAATAGATGGTTAGTTCAAACAAAGGTATAAGGCTTGTAATGTGGTTGCCAAAAAAATGAGATTACAGGCTCAAAGGGGTTAAATACGTTACATAACAATTAGGCAGGTGAAATATGCATATCTGGTTCAACAAATAAACGCCTATAACACTTCCAAAACTTAACAAAACTACTATTTCGCGTTACAAATACACGAGGCAAATACTAGACATCAAATGCACATACTGAATAACACAAATCCTTACACACACACATGGCACATAACTCATTCAGGATTGGTTTTTATCAAGACACTCTAGTCAAAGCAGTTAAGCAAATTTAAAATCATACAATTTAAGGTACTTATACAAGAGTCAAAAACTGAGCCTAAGCGCCACAACCAAAGTATTCACTATTCTCAAAGCATAACAAAGTGAAGAGATATTGCTTCAATTCTAGGTATTGATGAACCCGTTGTTGGGTGATTTTGAGTAAAGATTCCTGAGTCGATGATACTTATTCTATTGTTTGGCTGCGATTTTAACGAATTCAATTGTTTGAGCTCGCAATTATTTAAGTCATATTTCTTGTTATTCTTGCGAAGATTGAGAATGTTGGGTCAGTCAAACAACAGTACTTCGGGCTGAATTAAGGAATTACTTAACTCGATTTAGAATCGTAATGGGGACATAATGATTCAACTGTGGCCTAGAATTGGATGAGTTTATTATCTTGATTATTTTTGAAAAATAGTCAAGAATGGTGCCGGTAGTAGTTGGAAAAATCTAGCGAACAACTTTAGATCCAAGGTTGACAAAATAATGTCAAACAAAGATTCAGGATTTCACTCAGAGCTACCCCTCTAATTGGGGAATTCTCTACGTTAGGCATTTTTATTATCTAGAAATTTCTTTAGTTATTCTCAACTTCTAGTTTAGTTTGTTGTCAGATACTTGAATCTAATTCATTAGTTAATATCCACAAAACCCAAGTACATTTGTCTTCTTTTTTTTTTGCTCAATTTAGATTATTTAGTGATTGAGACAACTAGAACGCTTTATAGCTCCCTTTGGGGTTGACCCCGACTCATAGTTGGGCAAATTATATTGCATACGATCGTAGCATATCTCTTATCGAGGTATGTTCTGGACGTCATCAATAATAAATAGAACTAATTTATATGAACAATAAGGTAATTATTTCTAAACCTTTTACTCACATATTATATTTGGTGGAGCAACCATCTTTGTCCAAAGGGTGTTGATCACACCCAACTATGCCTTATAAAAAGGATTAAGCGGTCGTTGCAAATATAATCCGGTTTACAAGTCCGGAGTCGAATCTCACAGAGAACTAAGGCTTAGCTACAGTTGTTGACTATCACTAAGAAGATAAGATCGAACAATTCCTAAGTTATAAATATTAAGATTCTTATATCTAATTAACTAAATAATTAAAGTAGTAGATTAACAACTAAAGATACTACGGGTTGGAGAAAAGATTAAGGAGGTCTAGAGTTATGATTTCTCAATTGTCGGAATCCTTCCCGCTACGTCTTCTATAATTTCGCTTAAGTATTCTTTATCGATCATGAGCACTCTGACTATCATAATTCTCTCTCGAGTAATTACAATAATATACTAGACATATTCTCCCGAATTACGCTAGATATCCTTAAGTACAGCTCACTTAGATCGCACCCAAGGTTTCGTTATCCCTAATCCCACCTTTAAACCCTCTGTATTGATCCCTCATATACGTTAGGAGTGATGTTGTTCAACAACTACCTAAATATGCACTCTCTCCCGAGTAATACACACTAAATAAGCACGGTCGATTGAGAGCTCTTCAACCAACCACAATATAAACGTAGTTGAACAAGTAGAGGAATCCAACGGCTCAATTATATAAAAACATAACAAGAATTTATCCTACAAAAGGTTCTATCAAAACCCTAGATAACAAATTAGCTATTCATAATAGTATGTAAACCTACAATACTAAAAGTCACAACCAACAATGAAAAATAGGAAGAGGAAGAAAAAAATCGTAGAAGAATTCTCCGCCTTGCTCCTATTGTATCTCTGCCTCCTTAGGTCGAATCTCCGTCAAAAGTAGCATTTTTGGGTTTATTTATATGTTTGGAATAAGCCCTAAACGCGTAAGTCACTCCTAGTTGCGTCAGGAAAGTGTTTAAGCCTTCAAAATTTGGACATGGACCCTAGTGTCGCCAGGCTAACGCCTGGTCTGGCCTAGCTTTAAGCTGGCTTTTGCCTGGCTTCTTCTTTTTACCATTTTCAAGCGCACTTTCGACGTTTAAGCATCCATTTAGCTCTGCTTCCATCTCTAATTCACCTACACATAAAAGACTCCAATACGCTCAAACAAAGCTTATTTTTATCATTAAAGCACGTAAATTACAAGGCACATAATGCGTTAAACCATAAATTATAGCCACACATCAGGTGTCAATTGCAATTAATTCTCCATAAACTAACATAGTATATCTTGATGAAAATATGTTTTTACATACACATATTATATGTTAAATTTCTTGACTTTTTCGTGTGCTTACTTCAAAATATTTTGACTTTTATTAGTGAAAATTGTAACTCCACCACGGGTTCTATTTCTAGAATTATCACCTGTCAACCTTCCTATACGGCAAGATAACTAGTACTATCAGCTTCTGATGTTAAATTCTTCTGGTGTGCTTAATACGTTTTATTTTGGTTTCCCAACTTCTAACAATTACTCTTATTAGTTTAATTTATCTTCTTACAAAACGAATTTATGCTTCATGTGTACTCTATGATTAAGAACGGAGTGACCTATTTATCTAAAATTAAAGAAATAAAATAAACCATATATGCAAAACTGGATCACATAATCCTTTATTAGAAAAGCTATCTAAATATTTTCTAGGCAATAGAAGTTTGTTGAAAAACCTTTATCTCCTACAATAATGCAATATCCACTGGATTACATAATCTTTGACTCATTTTCACTGGATAATAACAATCTTTAACTCCTACGTATATATTGTAACAATAGCACGGCAATTCATAGCGTACGCTCTCTCAAAAACACAAGCAAAATCAAAGTATAAATGGCAAAAGTTTCAGTTTACCACTGCCTTCTTCTCTTTATGGTCATGTATTTATACGTTTTTCTCGAGCTGACTATTGCCCAAGATCATCAAATTAATGATTTACAATGCGCCGCTCCAATTTACAGCGTTACATGCAAAGTGAACGATGATTGTACGCCTAGTTGTAAGGAGGAATATAAAGATAAATTTTTTGGTGCAGGTTGTATACATGATCCAGTTGATCCTACTCCTGTTTGTGTTTGTGGATACTATTGTTAAAGATTTCTTTGAAATGATCATGCTAATTAAGTATCTCTATTTAAATGCTCATCTAAATGTCAGCCTTATCATTTGTTTGATCGAGTTATAAGGTTGATTTCCTATGGTTAAACAAATTGATTTATCAATGAGCTATAAATTGATCTCTTAAGATATGTTTGGTCTGAAGTAAAATATTTTTCTCGAAAGATAAGTGGTTTTCTTACTTATTTTTTGGTGTTAATATTTTTTGAAAATATATAATTCGAACAAACACTATATGGGGTGAAATAAGTAAGGACGGGGAGGACGTGGTAGGTCGGGGTTAAGGGGCCGGAGTGGCGGTGGCGATGCTAGAGGTGGGGGTGGTAGGGGTAGGCGTAGGGAGTGGGAGTGTGGGGTGGGGTGTTAGTGGGGCTTAGAGGGTGGGGGTGGGAGCATAGGCGGAGGGTGGAGGTGAGAAATATAGTGAGGAAGGTTGAAAAAGAATTTTGGAAAATATTCTCTTCTTCTGATAGGGAAGTCATTTTATTCTAATTTGAGAAAAATGAGTCCATAAAAAAAATATTTTTCAAAATATTTAAGCCAACCAAACATGAAAAAAATTAAAAAATATTTTTCGAAAAATATTCCAAATTCACCCTTATTCTTTTTGTTCTTTAAACTAAACATCAATTATATGAACAGAAGTCAACTTATTAAATTCTTTGTTATACTTAATAATCTAAAGGATTATCGCCCCCCCCCCCCCCCCCCCCCCCCNGTACTCCGATTATTTATGATTTGTTGTTTTATGAAATAAAATATGTGCTAATTAAGGTAATGGAGACTCCCACTTGTTATTTGTCTAAACAAAGTTTGAATGTCCAATAATTAATCAATACTTAACAATCAAAATCGTAATATTAGATTTTTTTTTTTAATTTTACAACTTGATTTAAGAATTTACAATTATTCATCGTTCAATGTGTTTTCACCGCCCTTGTCGATGTTAGACTACAACCGAGCCGACAAACAAGAGTGTAAATCTTCAACCAATATTTTATATTCAAGGTCCACGCAGAACAAAGAAAACAACTGCTTAAAATACTTAAAATTTTATATAATTCAATTACTTTGACATGTTATCTAATTAAGGATCTAACCAGATCAGCAATTTAGAATTAGTCATTACAGCAGTTTGTCAAAATTTTAAAAGGTTACTTTTAACTGTTTGGTTTTGTTTGACAAATTTTATACCTTTTTAATATTATTAGCAAAGAGTATTGACACTTTTTACTTTTATAAATTGATTTTCTTGCCCCCAAATAATGCAACAGCATAAATTTAATGAAACTATTTAGTCCAATTAGTATCACATCTAGTTTTCCAAGTCTCTGGCTACTACTTAAAAACTAGCTAACTCGAATCACCAAAAAATATTTTCTCGTGGGTCATTTGTAGGTATATATATTTTGTTGGAATTAAATTCGTAAGATAATTTGAACTATATTTTAAGTTCAATAGATATATTTATCCAAATAAATATTATGAGTTGATATAATTAGATTAATTATATAAATTTGTTCCAATATATATAAATTAAATAAATAATTTAAAGTTGTTTGGGCTAACTCATTTAGTTGGGCTACAAATAATGAGTCCACTTCATTACGCCCAAAATGTCATTTTCTTAGAGGCCCAGTTTGGTGTCACGTGTTAAATGACGTGGCATGCCAAGTCAAACAAATAGAGCCAATATGATCGTGCCACGTGTCAAAATGGCAAGGCATGCAAAGCCAAATTAAATGGCCATTGAAACTGTGTCATGTGTGCAAGTGACATGTTCTGGCCAATCAACAGCAGCCTTGTCACACTTCAATTTGATTGGTCGGAAAGAGTTTGTTCTTATCATAACTCTTCCCTCCCACAACTATAAATAGAGGTCTTCATAACCCAGAAAAGAAACCAGAAGTTATAACAAGAAGCAAGAGAGAGCTCATGGATCAAACGCCGCAAATTTTTCTACTAGTTCAAGCTTCAAGTAATCAAATTCAAGTTCAAAAAATCAAGTTCAAGCTCAAGAATAAAGAATAAATTAAGGTTCAAGGAGTATGAGTTTAAATCAAAGTTCGTGCTAGTTGAATCCAAGATCATCGTTCGTGGCAACAAATATAGATTCAAGATCAAGCTCAAGGGCCCTTAAATTTATTAATTATTGGAAAGAATAACAAGAGGATTCATAGAGATTGTACACTCATATTATTTGAAATCAAATACTACGATTGTAGCAATATTTTTCGGTTTTGATTTTATTTTCTTGGCGTAAATTTATTGTCTACAAATTCTGGCACGCGCAGTGGAACAATCTCTTCCTTTCATCTCAACTTTTCGATCACCAAAGTTCAAAAACATCAAAATGCCTTAAAAAAATCAACTTCCACCAAGGATGCTAATTCGAGGTCCTATAGCGATGTGAAAAGCATCATCCATGTTACTTTTGAAAGCTTTGGATCAGTTACGAGGAGCAAAGAAAGCTCATTAAGACAACAAGCATCCCAAGTGTCGTCCTCATCAACCCTTATTTTCGGATGTTCATACTCAAAAGGAGCACGATCTTCCACAAACGCACCCGAAGGAGGAAGCAATATTGCTGAAAAGATTAAGAAAAATCTAGCTCTGTTGGACCTCTCCGGATCTAAGAACTGTGATGTGAAGGAAGATGATGATACTTCAAGCGATGGATCCCCCCACTTACACTGCATAATGTGAGCCAATCAAGGATCAATCTATGTGACAATCCATGTAACTCCCCATAATCAACAACAATCATGCAAGCCATGGTGGCAAACACTTCATCAGTGGAGGAGCAGTTGGCAAACTTGACGGAAGAAATCGCTAACTTGGCCAAATGCATACAAAATCAAGATGCTAGAATTGACAAGCTAATAGACAGAGTGAGAATCTTGATGGAAGAAGAATCCACCCATGCATCTGGCAAGCTCCCGAACATTTAAGAGATTAATCCTCCACCACGACAAGTTATATTCACTAAGAAAATTTCAGTCTCTTCGGAAGGAATAATTCCAATCCATCAACTAAAGAAGTTCATTAAAGGGACTATAAAAAACAGATTTAAAGTTGCTTCCAAGTTCTCCCTTACCTACTCAAAGTCGTACACTTGAAGGATCGATATGTTGGAGATGCATGTTGGATATCAACAAACTAAGATTAATTATCCCTTATCTCATATCAAACAAACCCTTGCAGTACTAAGTAGGCGTTTGGACATAAGAATTGAAAAATTTAAAGAAATGGTGAAAATAGTATTTGAAATTTAGAGTTATGTTTGGACATAAGTTTCAGTTTAAGTTACTTTTGAATTTGTGAGTGATTTGAGTGAAAAACTTAAAAAAATAACTTTTTGCAGTTTTTTCAAATTTTTGAAAATTTCCAAATGCATTTTCAAGTAAAAATTAAAAATTTTATGAACAAATGTTGATGTCGAAAAAAGTAAAGAAAAATTGAAATAATCTTCCATTGTTATAAAATAAATATTATAATTATAAACTAAAGCACCAATTTAGTTGGACTATATTTTATGTTCAGTATATATATATTTATCCAAGCAAATATTATGAGCTGATATAGTTGGATTAATTATATAAGTGATGTAGAGAGGAGGGAACTATTCTTCTTATTTCAAGTATATCAGCCATGAGCCAAAAGTGCTCTATTTATAATTACATAGGTTCATCCTCAAAAATAAAGAATGAAGTTACATATTAAATAGATACATATGAATACAAGTGATTCATGTATTTTATGTAAGAATTAAATGGACAACAACTTTAGTTCATTGTATTTATAGCACTCCCCCTTGGATGTCCATTTAAAAGATAATGTGTCTCGTTAAAACCTTACTAGAAAAAATCCAGTAAAGGAAAAAAGAGTACACACATCTTGTAATATGAATTGAGTGCTGCCTCATTAAAAACTTTACCAGGAAAATCCAATTGGGACAAAACCTTAGTTAAGGAAAAAATAGTACAACGCGTATTATACTTCCTCTGATGAAAGCTTATTTGATATCTCGGAGATGACGTATTCCAATATTATGCCTCAGCTTCTCAAATGTTGATGTTTGTAATGCCTTGGTGAATAAATCTGCTAGATTGTCACTTGAACGGATTTGTTGAACATCTATCTCACCATTTTGTTGAAGATCGTGAGAACTTTGGTGAAATGTGCTTTATTTTGTCTCCTTTGATATATCCTCCTTTAAGTCGAGCTATGCAAGTATCATCATCTTCATACAATATCGTTGGAATCTTCATTTTTAAAGAAAGACCACACAATTTTTGAATGTGTTGAGTCACTGATCTCAACCATACACACCTCGACTAGCCTTATGAATAGCTATTATCTCTGCATGATTGGAAGATGTAGCAACTAAAGTTTGTTTTGTTGAACGCCATGAAATAGTTGTACCTCCACAAGTAAATAGATAACATGTTTGAGATCGGGCTTTATGTGGGTCAAACAAACAATTTGCATCTGCATGACCAATCATTTGTTAATCGGATTCATAAGAATAAAATAATCTCATATCAATAGTCCCTCGGATATCTAAAAATATGCTTAACACTATTCCAGTGTCTTGTCGTTGGAAAGGAACTAAATCTTGCTAATAAACTTACTGCAAAAGTTATATCTGGTCGAGTATTATTTGCAAGATACATTAGTGCCCCAATTGCACTAAGTTTCATCACCAAGAAGCTCTTCATCATTTTCATGAGGTCGGAATAGATCTTTATTTATATCAAGTGATCTCACAACCATCGGGGTACTCAATGGATGTGTTTTATTCATATAAAAACACTTTAGGATCTTTTCGGTATAAGTTGATTGATGGACAAAAATTCCATCTTTCATGTACTCAATTTATAAGCCAAGACAAAATTTTATCTTTCCAAGATCTTTCATTTCAAACTCTTTCTTCAAACAATCTACTGTTTTTGGAAGTTCACCATGAGTTCCAATGATTTTTAGATCATCAACATACACAACGATTATAACAAATTCATATCTAGACTTTTAATAATTATTGTATATTCTAAAGCACCATAAGAGAAGAGACACTAATAGATAAGAGATGTAGAGAGGAGGGAACTATTCTTCTTATTTCAAGTATATAATCCATGAACCAAATTGCTCTATTTATAGTTTACAAAGGTCTCTTCAAGTTACAATAATTAATGGGTTCATTGACGTGATACATGAATTACTAAATAAGTTACAGAAGGGACATTCACATTCACTAGATTTATAACACTACCCCTTGGATGTCTACTTAAAAAATATTGTGACTCGTTAAAACCTTACTAGAAAAAACCCAAAGGAAAAATCTAGTGAAGAAAAAAGAGTACACACATCTTGGAATACACATGGAGAGCTGCCTCATTAAAAATCTTACCAGGAAAATCCAATTGGGATAAAATCATAGTTAAGGAAAAAAGAGTACAACACATATTTTCTCCCCATGATGAAAACTTTACTTGATATCTCGGAGACGATGCATTTCAATTTATCTCTTTGTCCAGCTACTTATTGCTCCCCCTAATTAATGGGTATACCAATATATATTCAATCTTCTTTGAGGACTCATCTTTGTGCATTGTGGTAGAGAAATTGGAATATATACCACACATTCAGATATTCTAAGATGATAAATATTTGGCTTCCACTCATAAGCCAATTGTAATGGGGAGACTTTATGGTAACTTGTGACCTGGTCCACACAAGATTTGTTGCATGCAAAATAGCATGACCACATACCGACATGGGAAATTTTATTCTCATAAATATTGGTCTAGCAATTAATTGGGGCTATTTGATTAATGATTCCGCTAGATCATTTTGAGTCTGAACATATGCAATCAGATGTTCAATAATTATCCCAGTTAATATACAAAAATTATTAAAGACCTGGGACGTAAAGTCATCAGCATTTATCAAGACAGAGTGTCTTAATTGTATAATTTGGAAATTGTGCTCTTAATCTTATTAATTGAGCCAATAACCTTGCAAATACCAAAATGCGGGTTGATAACAAGAACACATATGACCATCTTGTAGATGTATCTATCAAAATCACATAATATTTGAATGGACCACATGGAGGGTGTATGACCCATATATGTTATCCTGTATATGTTCCAAAAAATGTAGGGGATTCAACCCCAACTTTAATTGTTGATGGTCTAATAATCAGTTTGCACTAAGAACATACAACACAAGAGAATTCTTTAGCTTGAAGAAATTTCTAGTTCTTCAATGAATGATCATGTGAATTCTCAATTATTTTGCGCAAAATATATTATAACTGGGATGGCCCAACCGGTAATGTTAAATAATAAAATCATTAGCAAACCCTTTGTTTACTATGGCATGTGATTCAACTACACTAATACTACAAATAATGGATATGTTACTATCCATATGGAAAAACATGTCCTTCAAAGAGAAAGTCATTATTATTATTGTCATGGTCAAAATCATTATAAGCAAGACATGTTTCTTGCTTTACTTTTGCTCTTCTAATAATTTTTTATAAGGCCTGACAAAGTATTTTTGACGTAAGATATGTATATGATCAATGACATAATCATGCAACCACATAATGATATATTTATCATCTTTATTTCTCTCAAACCTCTTTAGAGGTGAGCTGTGAGATTTCAACAACAAGAGCATATCCGTGTTCATGAGTTTATATCATGCGACCACATTCACTTTAGGAATATATCATAATCATCTGAACATGCCTCGTGATTTCTCAATATAAGCTTATTGTGTTACCTAATCATTTATCATATTTATTTTTGTGGCTCTCCTCAATATTATTTTATAAGGTTAAGTGTGCCTTTATTTTCCCTATTTTGATAGAGGATTAATTAAGGCTTGGCAAAATATTCAGGTGTACGATATTTTCGTACGCCCTTTCATACCATATCATGGTAAATTTACCTTCACCTTGTGAGTGATAATCTTAATTTGGTAACCCTTATTGTTCTCCCTTTCATAATTAAAATCATGATGACGATTATTATTTCGTCTATTGCCATGTCCGCATATATTCATACGATCCCGATAATCATTTAGTCTTCTTTCAGACTTTTGATCTATTGCTACCTCATTCGCTTCAGGGAATGGAGCAGATCTAGTGGGATGAGCTTCATTAAAAGTATATTATTTTTCCTCACTCGTCATTATATCATTAATGTAGCGCATCGGGACTCAAACACAATGGCTTACCTATATAAGGCGTGTTAGGTCATAATGCATTGGAACTCGAAACGAACTTCTTATTATCATGGTGCACCAGAACTTGAACCCGATATATTAATACCTCATTTGAAATATTACTACTTTAGGGAAAAATTAGAGGAAAGGGTAAGAAATCACATGAACACATATATTGATCGAATGAGCCATTAAATTTGGTATCATTACTAGTAAAAGATAAAAATACCAAACAAGAATGCATACTAACCTCCCGTGTATACCTTAACCACGCCAATTGGATTTGATTTAGATTCACAGACTTTCCTATACCACCTCAATAAAGTAATCATTGCAAACAAATTTGGAAGTAGAAATTATGAAAATACAACCCAAAATTCTCTTCCTACCACTTAGTATTTCTTTCTTTATTCTTTTTTCTTTTTCTAATTGCCGGGGCAGCTTCATTTACAAGAATTGTCCTTGTACATTGTACTCTAACATATTCCGTACATATGATTTTTTTAAGGCTTCTATTATAACAGACCAAGCATATATATCAACTAAAATGCACCTCTAGACATGCTTCTGAATCTAATAAAGTTTTAAAGAGGGGAAACATATTTCAGTAGTGTATAAAAATAATATAATTAAGAGTTTCAAATGTTGTCGCCCTCATTTATGATATTTCCTAAAAATTTATATGAATGCCTTTTATTGTGAGAAGTTAATACTTCTCATTTACGTCCTAATCATTAAGATGGTTCTTTTATATTTCAGTTGAGGAGTGCTTCTAATTTATAACAAGTATCATCAATAAAGAAAAAAGTCACCATCCTAGGTGACATCAAAGTCTAGCCAAATGCTCGGCAATAAGCAACGATCAAAGAAATAAAAGGTAGTAAATATGCAATACATACTCTTTATATGTTCACAGTCTTGCTGCTATTAGGCATAAAGAATTTTAATTTGACCAAGACAAGAATCTAACAATCCAAATCATTCATACCAACAGGCTTATAAGTGAAAAGTATAATCACTATGATGCGGCATGCGGGCAAAGTTAATGATAATTTCAATATTAGGATGAATTACAAAAACTTGGATAAGCATTCTAATGTGATCGGTAATAGTTTCACACAAAATACTGTATATAGCCAAAGATTTAACAACCCTAATTGGAACATATTACCTGGTTATTGTAATTGGCAGCACCGCATACGTTTCAACTTCGACGAGAAAATCAAATTCAATTTGATAGTGAAAATAGAGACTAATTTGTGCTGATAATGTGTTATAAAATAAATATTATAATTATAAACTAAAGCACCAAAAGACAAAAGACAATAACAAATAAGAGAGGTAGAGAGAAGAGAATTATTCTTCTTATTTCAAGTATATCAGCCATGAGCCAAAAGTGTTCTATTTATAATTATAAAGGTTCATCCTAAAAAACAAAGAATGAAGTTACATATTAAATAGATACATACGAATACAAGTGATTCATGTATTTGCTGTAAGAATTAAATGGACAACCACTTTAGTTCATTGTATTTACGGAAAAAGCCTAAAAATGCCACTCAACTTTCAGAAATTGTTTATCCATGTCATCCGTTAAAAAAATGTTCATTTCATGCCACTGCCGTTACACCTTTGGCTCACCTATGCCGCTCACCGTTAATTTTTTTAAAAATTAAAAAAAATAAAATTGTGTCGTTAGTTCAATAATGGCATAGGTGAGCCAAAGGTGTAACGACAGTGACATGAAATGAATATTTTTTTAACTGCTGATGTTGATGGACCATTTCTAAAAGTTGAATGACATTTTTAGACTTTTTCCGTTGTATTTATGACATCCATCAAATTTTATGTCCAAACGGGCACTAAATAAACCGGGTCTGTATAAATACTTTTCCGGTACCAAATATAGCGGTACAGCAGTGAGTCTATAGAATATTCCCGCCAAAATCAACCAATTTCAAAATCTTCCGGAATCTTCTTCAAAACGCTTCATTCACAGTTTCGTATCAGTATCAGCTCTGTTCATCTTCCTACAAGCAAAGTCAATTGCTGATATCGGTAATTCGATATGGTAGGCATTTCTACATTCTCTAAAACCCTAGCTTATCATTTTCCGTCCAATCTGTTGTGTTTCCGGCTTTGCGCGAGCGTAAATACTGTTAGCTGAGTCCAATTTTCCCTGTATCGAAATCCTAAAATGAAAATTTCTGGAATAGATGTGCTTTTTCTGATCATTTTGTGCTCGGATTAAGGTAATTACCACAGCTTAATATCATTTTTAAATACGTACGCATATGTGAAAATTCACGCATTAAATTCAGTGTAGTAAGTGCTTCTGTAGCCTCAATTAGTCTGTATTTGCAGCTTTGCGCGAGTGTATGTACGTTGCTGAATTTAATTTTCACTGTATCGAAATCATAGAACGAAAATTTTGGTAATAGATGTAATTTTCTAACTTTGTTGTGCTCCGACTAAGGTATTTACCGCAGTTTAATTAACATCATTTTTAAATATACACGCATATGTGTTTGTATGTGTGTGTGTCTAGTGTCTACACACAGTGAGAGTTACATAGTTTCATGCATTAAATTTAGTGTAGGAAGTGATTCTGTAGCCTCAATTAGTCTGTTTTTGCGGCTTTGTGTGAGTGTAACTACGTCGCTGGATCTGATTTTCACGTTGTCGAAATCCTAAAATAAAACTCACCGGTTGTAGCAGAACTTTTTGGGTAATAGATGTATTTTCTGTTATAACTTTATTGCATTCCGATTAAGTTATGCAATCCTTTTTTGCTCTGTCTTAACTGAAATATGTTTAGCTGTGTGTGTTTGCGGCTTTGCACAAGTGTAAATACGTCACTGAATCTACTTCTCTCGGTATCGAACTCCTTAAATGAAATTTATCCATTCCATCACATTTTTCAGATAATTTGCTGGACAGTACTTGATGTAAAGTTTTTGTTACACCTTTTTTTTTCCTTCGCTCAGATTAAGGTAAATATCGCAGTTCAACATCATATTTTGAATACGCAAATATGTGTTTGTATCTATGGGTGTGTGTAACATATATACTTTCACATGTTAGTTGCAGTGTAGGAGGTGCTTCTGTATCCTCAATTTTTTTTTGTTTTTTTTTTGTGCTCCAACTAAGGTAAACATGGCAGTTTAACACCGTTTTTTAATACACATACATATGTGCTTGTACATTAGCTTTGATGCATTAGATTCAGTGTGGGAAGTTTTCTTCAGTTGCCTCAATCAGTCTTCTCTCTTCATTATCTGAACCATATAAGATGAGGCTAGTTGTCTTATAATTCAATATCTGTCTCGTCCTGCTGATGTTTTGAATAGTAATTAGTGAGGTGGCTGTATGACTTGTTTCTTTTTATTTAGTCTTCAACTTTTATGTAATCCTTTTTTTGCTCTCCGTCTTAACTGAAATATGTATAGCTGTGTGTTTCCGGTTTGCACGAGTGTAAATACATCACCAAATCTTATTTTTCACAGTATAGGAATCCTGAAACGAGATTTATTGGTTCCATTGCAAAATTTTCAGATCTTGTGGTGGAACATTTTCAGTAATATTTTTTTTGTCAAAATTTATTGTGCATCGCAGTTTAACATCATTTCTTAATACAAATATTTGTGTGTATCTATGTGTGTGTGTGTGTATTACAATTCTTTCACCTTAGATTCACTGTAGAAGGTGCTTTTTTAGCCTCAGTTAGTCTGTTCTCTTTGTTATCTGATTTCATATAACATGAGGCTTAGTTCTCTTTTAATTCAATACCTTTCTCGGGCCCCTGATGTTTTGAATTGTAATTATTAGATGGCTGTGTGGATTTGTTTCCTCTTTAATTTCTTCTTAATTTTTATGTAGTCCTTTTCTTTTCTCTTGTCTTAACTGAAATGTGTATAACTGTGGCCCATGGGGCTTTGTTCAAGTGGTAAAGATTGGGGGACTTGTGACTTTGGTCACAGGTTCGAGCCCTGTGCCATGTGAACTAAGCATGGTATTTAACTGGAGAAGGGTAGAGGGGCATATCCATTATCCACGAGTGTCAAATGGTGTGATTGGTCCTAAGGGTTGGCCCAGACAGATTTCTCGGTCATAAAAAAACAAAAGTATAGTTGTGGTTTCTGCAAGTACTTATCTAAAAAGGAGAAAAAATGTTTCGCATTAAGGAACTTTATTATGCCGATGTTTCTTTTAATTTCCTGTTTATAGCTAGAAAATTATGTTAAT
The DNA here is from genome assembly GCA_005239525.1 of Nicotiana knightiana. Taxonomy (NCBI): domain Eukaryota; kingdom Viridiplantae; phylum Streptophyta; class Magnoliopsida; order Solanales; family Solanaceae; genus Nicotiana; species Nicotiana knightiana. The sequence continues at coordinate 36,011 of ML413913.1, forward strand.
GCCCTTTCACCAATTTCCATGGAACATACAAGTGCAATCCTGTAGGTCTGGAAGTCTGCTATGAGCTCTAAATTAACAGCAACTTTGATTGAAATATGTAGCACAGATGCATATGAGTTGTGTGATTTTCAGTATCCAACTCCTGATTTTTCTTTTTTGTGAACAGTCGAAAAAAAGAGGTCTTTCATTGGATGAGAAACGAGAGAAAATGCTGCAGATCTTTTATGATTCACAAGATTTCTTCCTCGTAAGTATATTAGTTGTTATTTAGGGTTCCAAAAGAAGTGGGACTCTTTTATTGTCGCTATAAAATCATGCAGAATAATAATGGAGATCAATGCCATTTCATTCAACTAGTGGTTTTAGTATTGGTGCATGTTCCTCGGGGAAATGACTAATTCCTAAGTGTATTTGTTCTTTTACCCAATTTGTGCTACTGATCTTTTCAGAAACCGGTTATATCATGAAATTCGCTACATCTGAAGAAATTTAACATCATCCTGACTACTCCTTCTGTAACTATTGTGTGACTTTTCTTTCTGTATCTATTGTGTTTTGCACTACCCTTCTTCTGCGGGCGATAAGCATGCCATGGTGAGAAAAAGCATATGAAAATCCATTGGTAATATCTGTAATTAGTATGATATGCATGAATATCTAGAGCAATGACATTACTTAACGGAAAGTAACATGATGGATAATGTATCCATTTTAAGGGCTTTGTTAAAACTTTAGCAGCATTTGTGCTATCCAAACTTAGCAGAGGGATCTGTTAGATGTTTTACCGGAGAGCTCAAAAGTTTTGGAATAGCTGAAGGTTCCTGTTTGACGTGGCCTGTGATATTTCAGAACCAGATAATTTGTTAGATAGTTATATAGTCACATCTTCTATTAGTTGTCTTTTCCTGTATAATACTGGAGTTACCTCAAGGAACAGACCAGGTCGTCTTGTGGTATCTGTGTATAATGTATTCAAGAATGTGTCTCAACCTCCTCACCCACCAAACGCTGTTTAATTATTTAATTTCAACCTGTTATTTCTGACCATCTGATTCATGAACAACACACTTATTACCTTCAGGAATATATTAAATATATCTTCCAGTTACTGCTGGAGCCTGGAGGACAAATTACACTTTATTTATTTATAGGTATAGTTATCCCTGCATTATGGTCTAATTTTAATTACATTTTTCAACTCCTTTGTTCTTTCAGCTCAAGGAACTTGAAAAGTTGGGTCCTAAGAAAGGTGTTATCAGCCAGTCAGTGAAAGATGTCATCCAATCTTTGGTGGACGATGACCTTGTCTTTAAAGACAAGATAGGGACCTCTGTGAGTAATATCTGGATTGTGTTATAACTGCATCATTCTTCTAATACTCTGCACATAAAAGTTGTTCATCTATGTTTTATGTGCTGTAACAGCACCATCCTTTTACCCTCCAGAAGTTTTTTCCCCTTCAAACAGCCTCAATTATGTTAAGTGACTTGCGAAATTCCAGGTATACTTTTGGAGCCTGCCAAGTTGTGCTGGGAACCAGGTAAGTGGTTGGATTAATCTTTTGCACATGCTTGTCATCTTCATTTTCAGCTGCTTCATACTTGATTCTCATTCTACAGCTGAGAAATGTAACTAGAAAGCTTGAGACTGATCTCCAGACCAATAAAAAGCGGCATGCTGAACTTGTTGAACAATGCAAGGCTTTGAAAAAGGGACGGGAAGAATCTGTAAGTACACCAACTTCTGGATGGTCCTGTAAGTTAATTTTGACATAAAGGATGAGGTGAGCTGATGGACTGTTTCTGCTTTTCACTTCTGTGGCATTACTAGGATGCACGAGAAGAGGCCTTGCATGAGCTGAAAGCTATAGAGCAGAAACATAATGAACTTAAGGTTGAGGCACACTTTTTGATATTTTTGGGCTTGCAAAATTACTTGTCATACGCACATGCATATGGGTTGGCATTTTTATGCTAAAAAACTGAAGTTGGATGATTTTTGTTGTTCAGGAAGAGTTGGCACAGTATGCAGACAATGATCCTGCTACTTTTGAAGCAATGAGTAAGTTACTCTGAGCATCCTTTTAAGGCTTAATATAGTATTTGCTAGACAATGATTTTTATTGTTCAGCAGTCATTGTGCACGCACCAATATGCTGTTCTTTACCAGTATGTTGTGTTTCCTGACTTGTGAATTTCTTTTTGACAGAAAATGCAATTGAAGTTGCCCATTCAGCAGCTAATAGATGGACAGGTTTGTCTATTCCTACATTTTCCAGTTATTACCTTGTAAATTCCATTACTTGCCCTCTTTTTTAGTGATCACGAGCATTTGCTATACAGATAACATATTCACTTTGAGACAGTGGTGTTCCAATAACTTTCCCCAAGCAAAAGAGCAACTTGATCACCTATACAATGAGGTACGAACCAAAATTCATAGTAATAACCATGAGTTTGTTCATACAGGATTGTGAACTGCCGCTAAATCATGCACCACTAGAATATATCAGATGAGGTTAGAGAGTTAAAGACTCTTAACCATATTCAACTTTGCGACCATGGTACCTCTCCACTTTAATATACAGAATATATGTAACGCAATGAAGCATCTCAAACAATGGAAACTGAATTAGATCAACTCCTTGTACTTTGTGAAAAGGGGTTCTAGTAGGTAATTAGCTATACATTGATCAAATTAGCCTTCAAAGCTTTCTATCCCATCCTCCTGCAAGCCCTTGTGATCCTACACCTGATCCTATCCCCTATAATCTCTCTGTTTTTCTCTTTTGTTCTTTCACTCTTTCTTGTTTGCAGTTTTGAACTTGACTTAAGATAGGAAATATCGCCTTTGTTCATAGGAATACTTAGTTTCGGTTGAAAAGAGTTCACTCTCTCTGCTAGTTGAAGGGTTAAGAGCATATTTTTTAAGTTGAAGGGGTTATGTTTACAAATTCGAAACTAAGGCCAGTAAAGCAAAAAAAAAAAAAAAAAAAAAAAAAAAAAAAGATGCAAGATTTAAAGAAACAATTTAAGTGCATATACTCACTTTACTAGCAAACTTCTCACTACCTTGTGTAATTTGGTCTCTTCCTCGTCTTATGACAGGTGGGAATAACAGATGACTTCGACTACCTGGAGTTGCCGAAAGTGGTTTCTCTTGCTGTTACCAATGGTGAACTTTAATTTGGTAGAAAGCCAGTTAGACGTATGGTTTCATTTTGTTGTTTGACCTTTTGCTATGTTTGTTTTTTTCCGGAGGTATATAAGTTGGTTCTTGCTTTAATAATTTGAATGATGAGAAGCATTATCAAAATCGAATATGGAGACTGATACTGTTTAGTTAGTGCCCATATGTGTGCATTTAGCCTGGGCAGCTGAATGGGTATAATATGGATTTGCATTACGTTCTTTGTCTACTACCTTCGAGCGTGAATCCAAGGACAATTTGTGCTGTTCAATTATGGTATAACAGATGATCCTCGTTATGCTTTTAGTTTCCTAATGCTGCAAAAGAACTGATTGGTTTATCAAGCCATAGATGTGAAAACAGAACTTATAATATATGGCTTATATTCTGATTGAGATAATTACTTTTTTGTTGAAAATTTAGCTTCTGAAATGTATATGCAGAAACTTTTGAGACATTATATTGTCATTAGGCTAATCCTTTTCCTGGAAGAGGGCAAGGGAAAAGAAAAATAAGGTCGGGAGTAAGTAAAGAATTTTATGTTCTTTTCTTTTTTTTTGCGTTGAAAAGAAAGTTGGGGGAGAAATCTGAGGTTATTTTTCTTTCTCATTCAATTATTAAAGTGGCTCGAGAAAATAAAATTAGATGTAGAGTTGTAAAATGAGGACCTGAAATGTAAAGTAGACTCTAAACGCATGTTCATTTAGAATCCAGCTACACGTTTTGTCGTCTCTAATTGAGGAGTTAACGGTTTTTTTGGTTTGTGATTGAGACTTGGATCACAAGCTGTGGAGGGAAAGGATATGATTTTTTTTTGGATAACTTAAGGCTAGTTTGCATGCACTTAGAATAATTTCATAAGGTATATGCTATCTTTCATCAGCATAAATAATGTACAATTAGTGTTTTAGCCTTCATTGGGAGTTAGAAATTGAGATTTTATGATTCATAATTCACCTCTTTGATTCTTTTTTTTTTTTGCCGTGGTTTTCGAGCATCGCTTTGCGAACCCGACTAGCTATACCTACCGGGTCCTGCTGTTTCAAGGCGGATGCACACGGTTAGTTTCACGGGGATCTGGAGATGTGGCCGGTTTGTAATGCTTCCAGTGGCCCTGCTGGAGCTCGAACTGACGATCTGAAGGACTTTGTCCTCATGCCTTTACCAGTTGAGCTACCCCTCAGGGCTACCTCTTTGATTCTTAGTTGATATAACTATGTATTATTGTCTTGATAACTTTTCGATTGTAACTTTCTATTATCTTTTTTTTTTTCCGATTTAACCGTCTAGTATTCTGATGTATTTACTGACTCGGTTATTCTGAATCCACGTTCATGGGACTATATTATATCATTGTCATACCACGTTTTGTCATATGGACAAAATTCTTCAATTTTGGAGGCCGAAACTAGTGCTATTGGTTGAGTTCAAGTCCAGATTTTTGAGATGTGACCAAAAAACCCAACAACGGTTAGATACATGAACGTCAAAAAAGCAACGACCAATTCCATTTTAAAATTTGAAAAACTAAGGAAACAATGAAGAAACGGGAAAGAATAATAAGACAAGCAATCATGTTTTTCATGTTGGCAACTGGCTAGTGGGGGAAGGAATTTTCATTTATTAGAAGAGGTCCACAAATTATTCAATACTATACAACTCAGTACTATCTGTATCCACAACGTGCAGTGAATATTAACCTTACACGTGTCCCTTAATCAACGGCTTAAAACAGGTAATTTTATTGAGTCCTCACCAAACAGGGAAGAAATCTAGTTTGACAGAGTGGATACTGAGTGGAGATCCTTTACAATCAAATTTCGAAAAAGGCAATCCCTTTTTAAATACCAATTTTTTTTGGGTTTAAACCATAGCTTAGCATTTTTTAGAGATAGAGAAAAAAAAGGGTCTCAAGAAAGAAGAAAAATGGAGGTCTTGAGACTCTGTTTAATGGCTATTTTTGGTTTGGTTTTGGCATTGGCTATTCCTTCTATCAATGCTCAAGTCCCTGAGCCTGCTCCTGCCCCTGCAAGTGATGGTGAGCCCTCAATTTTTTCAACCCCCCCCCCCC
>ML413913.1:42089-54194 GCA_005239525.1 Nicotiana knightiana
ACCCCCCCCCCCCCCACACACACACACCCTCCCCCACACACTTGTATTTGACTATGTTACTCGGACTCTTTAAACATGTTGTTGGGTGCATGTCGAATCCTTCAAATTTACTATATTTTTGAAGGATCCGACACGGGTGGCGCAATACTTTTGGAGAGTCAGCTACATAGGTATTTGAAATTTGATAATGTATGAACAATTCTTGGTTCGAGAAATAGATCTAGGATTTATCAGCAATAGTACCACTTCTTAACACACACACAATATATATATATATATATATATATTTTTTTTTTTTCGGTTCAATCATCTAGTATTCGAAGTTATTTCACTGGCCGGCTAATTCAGATTCATGTGGCGTGGGCACATTAAGGGACTACGCGCTCCATACTAGAAGTTCTCCGTTTTTATGATCTGAACTTGAGATTTCTGGTTAAAGATGGAATAATTCCAATCATCCCGTTGAATCCCCCTTTCGTCTACCTAGCTCCGCCCCTGCCTACTGCATCTCTTGATGGTTACTGTGGCCAGTGGCGGAGCCGCATGTAAGGAAACCCTTTATCTCAAAATTACACTATGCAATAGGGCAAAATCAATTCGTTTATGTGTATATATATAGGGGCGGAGCTAGAATACAGGATACGAGTTCGGCTGAACCTGATAGCTTTGATCCAAAACTCTGTATTTATGTTAAGAAATTCATCTTATATGGATAATGATTAACTTTAGAACCTAGTGACTTAAACGGACTAGAATGAGAAATCTATAAACTTCAAATCCTGACTTCCACTCCGTCTCTGATAAATATATAAATCATCAAATAGGAGATAAATGTACCATTTTGGTGATCATAATATAATTGTTCTTTTTAAGTTAGGTTGGTAATATTATTTAATGTGGTATTATTGATTTGCTTTTTGCAGGAGTTGCAATTGACCAAGGTATAGCCTATGTGCTAATGCTGGTTGCTTTGGCCATTACCTACATTATTCACTGAGCAATGTGTATAGCCTCCATTGCGGCTTTTCCTTTTTTTTTTGAAAAAAATTTCTTTTGGTTGTGATGGATAATGGTAGGCATGATTTGATCATTTATTTCATACTCTTGTATTCTTTTGGAGGTTGAAATTTGCTATTTCTTTCATTCAATGATTAAATGTAGAAATTCTTTAAATCTTCCTTCTACTTCCCATTATGTATGGTATTGTATTTTACATATTAACAACAGCTACATCTCAGTCGTAAACAAGTTGGAGTTGGCTATATGACATCTATTTTGCTGTGTCCGATAGTTGGAGAGACACCAACTCGGGCAACCAACTACTACAACAACAATAACATACCCCGTGAAATCTCTCAACTGGGATTTGAGAAGAGTAACGTGTATGCAAATCTTATCCCTAATATTGTGAAGAGAAAAAAAGATATTTCCAGTAAACCTTCGGCTCAAACTCGGGCAGCCAAGTGCCTAGCAAAAAAAATTACTGGAGACAGAAGAATACCAAAGATATTTCTTGCCTCTCTGGGCATACTGGAAATAATGATCACCACCTATTTCAGAGATTTGTAGTTTTCAAATAGGTAAACATTTTTCAATTTTCATCGTAAATGTGATATACTTGTAAAAATAGAAATGTGGGGAGTCTAAATTTTGGTCGACTTTAAAGTAAAAATGTGAGGGAGTAAAAGATGAAAACTACCAATGCCGGAGAGTCTAGAAATTATGCTAGTCCTTTTTATTGGGATTTGAGAGTATGCTCCTAGTTTTATGTTTTTCTTTGCCTTTCAAGATATTGCGTATAAAGAGAAAGATAGTCAGTCCTCTTGGACGACCGAGAGTGTTATGTAAAAAGGACCAAGGCGGATCCTATCCTAAAGGAGAAGGAGGAGTAGGAGTTAGCTTTAGGGGCGGAATCGAATGATTACGAGATAAACAATGAGACAAAGGAGAGCACTTAGACAATTCACTTTGAGTACAGGAAAGTCTGCTGCAACCATTGTTGTTTCATAAATATCCTCTTTAGCAGATATAGCATCATTGAGGAAAATTCAAGATAAAAGAGAAAATTGTATGAACATAAGATTTTAATGAGCATGGACCACAAAATACAATGACACAGCATCCTGGGGCAGACCTAGTCAATAAGTTACTGGTCACGTGAATAGAGTAACTTCAGTAGTTTGTCCCTATCCTATATAAAATATTAAGAAATTTCTTAAATATTTATAAATATTTAATTATGTTGTATATAAATTTGAAGTCCTTGTAAGAACCCATAAACTTTAAATCTTAGATCCGCACCGCTCGGTGAAATTAAAAAATAAAGATAGTAGCAGAGTAAGCATAAATATTTTTGTTAGCATGGACCACAAACTGTAATTGCAAATCTCCATTTTCTGCAACAACTCTATGTACAATATGATCCAAAGCAGATATCAAATATATGTGAAAGCAACAGCATTGATCTCTCTTAGTTTTTCAAACAATTTTACTCACTTTTCACCAATCAGTAACTAAATCATAGAAAGTAACTCCAAATTCTCACCAACTAATAAGCTATAGTTTACCACAGCTAAAACAATAGAAGATGGCCTAATCTTAAAGAGCCATCTCTGCTTGTAAAGCAGCAAGTTCATTGTCTTCAGCCGCGCGATCTTGAGGGATCGAGCGAGCAGGTTGCTTTCTTGCTGCGACATCCACTGTCGCAACAGGAGTTGCAGTTGCTGGTTGAAGCAACTGCTCTTCCAATTCTTCAAGTTCTGCTTCCAGTTCATCCTACAAGGATAACATGATAAACTAATTAGTTTTACGTCAGCTGTTAGCCTGCCGCAACCCTCCTCTATTCAGGTTTGAGACCGGTAAATTGAGCTAAATCACAGATAAAAATGAGCTTAAATGGAGCGACAAAGATGAGTTTAATTGAAGAGCAGCATATATAATGTCCATCAATGAATACAAATAAAGGACTCAACATAAATTGGCTAGTTTCATGCTAGCTGTCAGCCTACCGTAATCCTCCTTTATTTTGGCTTGAGACCGGCAAATTTAAGCAAAATCACATGACAAAGAGGAGCTTAAATCCTCCTTTATTTGGGCTGTATAATTGATACATTCTTTTAATTACAGAAAAAGGTTAAAAATATCCTTTACTATTCCAAAAGGATCATTTATACTTTCTGTTATACTATTGGTCCACTATAGCTCCGACGTTATAAAACTGATATAAAAATACGCTTATACCGCTAGACCCTCCACCATGGCACCATTATCCCACATGGCCTGACATATTGGATCATTTATACCCTCTGTTATACTATTGGTCCGCTATAACCCCCGACGTTATAAAATTGATATAAAAATACCCTTATGCCGTTAGAGGTGGCATGCCACGTGGAATTCACGTCAATAATATGTCAAGCCACGTGGGATAATGTTGCCATGGTGGAGGGTCTTAACGGCATAGGGGTATTTTTATACCAGTTTTACAACGTCAGGGGCCATGATGGATCAATAGTATAACGAAGGACATAAATGATCCTTATCGAATAGTACAAGGATATTTTAAACCCTTTTCCATTCTTTTTATATTTATTTTCTAATATCGGTTTAAATAAAGCGATATAGTCCGTTGATTCATAGAGCCGACCCCAATTTATTTAAAATTGAGGACTAGTTATTTTATTATTGTAAAGAATACAAATAAAGACTGGAGGGGATGATAATAAGAGATAGGCATGGAACCTCATCAAAGTCAGCTGCTGAACCAATAGGAGTGGTCAAAGCCTCCTGTATTTGCTTTATGTTCTCAGTTTGTTCATTTATTTCGTCCATTGTCTTGTCCACGTCATCAATTTTCCTGTAAAACACATGTATTTTAGGTGCTACAAGTTTATTAACATACTTTAAAAAGAGAAAATAACCTTCCAAAAAAGCTTAACCAATCGCACTCAACATGTTATATGTATAAAAAAGGCCAATTCAGTGCACATGACATTCCGTATTCAAAACAAATTAGGAGAAGGACCACACCCTTTAGTGGCTGTTTCCACAGTTCGAACCCGTGACCTATAGGTTACATGAAAATAACTTTATTGTTGCTCCAAAGCAAGCATTAGGGGGGCAGCTTGATGCATGTTATATGTATTAAAAAGGGCAGTCTGGTGCACAAGCCATTTAGCGTTCACACAAAGTTCGGAGAAGGACCGCATGCTACTTTTACGGCTTGAACCCAAGACCTATAGCTTACACGAAGATAACTTCACTATTGCTCCTAGGCAAGCATTAGTGGCAACTTGATACATGTTATATGCATAAAAAAAGGGTTGTCTGGTGCACAAGGTATCTCGCGTTCACGCAGGGTGTGGAGAAGGCCCTATAGATTGCACGAAGATAACTTTACTGTTGCTCCAAGGCAAGCATTACTGGCAACTTGATGCATGTTATATGAATAAAAAAGGCAGTCCGATGCACAAGGCACCTCGCTTTTACACATAGTTTGGAGAAGGACGGCACCCCTTAAGGAGTGTGATGTAAACATCCTACCCTAATGCAAACATTAGTGACTACTTCCACGGCTCGAACTCGTGACCCATATAGTATAACTTTACTGTTGCTCGTGGGCCAGCATTAGTGGCAACTTGATGCATTTTATATGTATAAAAAAGGGCAACCAGGTGCACAAGGCATCTCGCGCCTACCCTAATACAAGCATTAGTGGCTGCTTCCACAGCTCGAACCCATGATCTATAGATTATACGGAAATAACTTTACTGTGCATTAGTGACAAACTTGATACATGTTATATGTGTCAAGTATAGGAAAACAACAAACAATAAAAAGGAAATAAAGTCAGTTTTGTCACTTACATTGCTTTTTGGATTGCTTTCATTGTAGCTGCTGAGATTCTCAAAGCATCAAGAGTTTCAGTTGTAGCTTTAGCACTTTCTAATATTATCATCTGCACATTGAAAATTTGACATGTAATTTATTTATGACAAATATAATTTTACGTAGCACCACACAAAAATGCTGGTAATGAACAAGCAAGCTGATCATGAATGCGAAGTTGGGAACTGCCAAGCCTTTCAATTTCCTGTTCATAGAGCTGTGAAATCAGTTATTAATGTTTGCACGAGGGTACTTTACACGACTTGGGATGCGACCCTTCACCGAATTATGTGTAAACGTGAAACGCCTTACACCCGGAAGGAGAGAAATTTCAAGATATGATTCCTCTCGAAAATTGAATAGCTGCACCAAAATCTATGTCCCAATTTACGTGGTATATATACTTCGGATTTCGAGAGTCAAACTTCTTAATTTTGATTTTGAATTCAAAAATAGAATCTTTAAGTTTTGGAAACTATGTTAAAGATACTACTATAAGTACAATAATTAACCATTCAAAATATTTTAAAGGCATATGAAAGAATCGGTATCAAAGAAAAACTCTTTTGACTTTCGGAATTCGTACACTAACATATAAATTGGGACGACGGGAGTAATAAATTTTCCTTCTAGTTCATAAAAAGACGAGAAATTTCCTGAAAACACAAATTGTGAAAATATGATTATAAGCAAACAATTCTCAACCATACCTCTCTTATTCTTAGCTTTTGTAAAATCTTTGGTCTTTTCAACCTCCACAGAAACCTTCTTCAAAAATACTTTCTCCTTCTTCTCCAGATTCTCTAAATGCTAGACAATCGAGATAAACGAAAGTTTCAAATACATGCATTGTCTTAGAAGTGATGATTTCTTTTAACTCACTAATTTTTCAGTCATTACTTTAATGTTATCAAAAGGGCGGCTTGCGAAAAGGGAATCTTGACGTAACTGGTAAAATTAGTGTCATTTGATCAGAAGGTCACGAGTTCTAACCGTGAAAATTTTCTCTTGCAGAAATACAGGATAATGCTGCGTATAATAGACCCTTGTGGTTCGGTCCTTCCCCAGACCCCGCGCGTAGCGGAAGCTTAGTGCATCGGGTCTTTTTTATCAAAAGGGCAGCCTGGTGCAGAAAGTATCTTGCATTCACGCGGGGTCCGGGCCTGCACGTTAATCAGTGTAATGTTAGACAGTCTACCCTAATACAAGTATTAGTGACTGCTTTGACGGCTCAAACCCGTGACCCATAGGTCATACGGAGACAACTAAGGCTCTTAATCAATTACTGTCATATAGGTCATACAGAGACAACTAGAGATTGCGTATAAATTTTGTATTATGCTCGACAAATAAGGCGCTTAGTCAACTACCGTCATATAAAATGGGACAGAAAACTTTCAATAACTCAAACATATCATACTTAAAAATAAACCAAATAAAAATGTCAAATTAGCAACTGTTATAATTTAGAATAAATAACTAATTTCATAAGAATTTCAAACATAGCACTATCAATTACAAGAGTTGCAAGAATATTTGGTTCCTCCTTGGGTTTCCCAAGTAACCTAAATTAAACATCTTCCCAAATACAATTCAATAGTAACCCTTCTTTATTCCTCTGTCAAAACCAACAAAAAGAAAGTAAACAAACTTTTATGAATAAAACATCCAAGAAAAAATATTTTCTAATCGAAAACAAAATTTCAGAGATAGCATAAACCGAGTAAATATACATATATATATTCCTAAATATTACACATGCAAAATTTTCTTTTCTATATGCACAAGTTTGGGATCTATTCCTACATATATACTGCACATGCAAGAATTTCCTTTCAACAACAATATATCCAGTGCGATTCCACCTGTCCGGATGACGGTAATGTGTACGCATACTTTACCCTTACCTTATCTATTACAAGATTTTCATTTCTTTCTTTCTTTCTTTTTTTCAATGCAAGATTTTCTTTTTAACATGCACAAGTAGAGGTGGCAAAATGGTTAAAAGAAAGCAATTATATACTCAAATTATTCATTAAAAAATGGGTTGGATAATCAACTTTTTAGCAACGGGTCGAATATGGATAAGAACCATATTATCTACTTAGAAAATGGATAACTATTGGGTCTCCCAAAAGTGATCATACTCAAGAAATCACGGATAACTGGATAACCCATTTTTTATCCATATTAAATATGAGTCGGATCGGATAATTACCCTTTTTAAAATTATCCATTTCAATCCGCTCATATCCGATCCGACCCGACCGTTTGCTAACCCTATCCACAAGGTTCAATATGTACACCTTATTGGACAGAATTATTCCACACTTTTTATTGGCGGGAGATAACAGTTGTGTCCAGCATTGACGTAGGGTCCGAGGAAGGGTCGCACTCCAAAGGATGTGATATACACAGTTTATCCGTGACCACTTTCATGTAAATATTAGTGACCACTTTCACGGCTCGAACCCGTGAACAATAATTCATACAGGTGGCAACTTTACGTTATTCCAACGAGTTAAAAAGAAAAATCAACATGCACGCGTAATTAGAAATACCAAGTTAACGTTATTTAACTTAACTAAGTTGCGTAAACATTCCTTTCATATTATCCCTTGTTATTTAGAGTGTCAGCAAATTTTTATTTGACTATATTTTTATTAGAAATTCATATTTTAAAATTATGTGACTTTAAATGTACAATATAAATTAAATTTTATTTTAGGGGGAAGGGCCAAAAATGCCCTTCTAGTATTGAAAATGTGGAACAAATATACAAAATTGTCCTCACATTTATACAATAGGATAAATAATGCCCCTGAGTAACGAAAAAGTGAAAAAACAAGATTCAGAAAGCTTTTAGAATTTGTTTAACGGCGAGGGTAATTTTGCACCGAAACTCAAACGGAGGGTATATTTACTCCATTTTCAATAGTTGAAGGGTATCTTTGGCCCTTTTCCGTTTATTTTAAAAAGAAGAAGAAAAAGCAATGTTAAGAAATATCATGACGGTTGGGTCTATTTAGGTAATACTTTTTCTTTTCCTTTTTGGAGATAGCATCACTTGTCTCAAGATGTCTTGTTTTTTCCTACAAGGACTAATAATTTTTAATCAATGTTAAGAAAAAGATCTAAATGTACGCATATGCAATTTAAAGTTGCTTAATTTTACTTTTTGTTATATTTTGATCCATTTATATTCTTATTTTTAGCAAATTATATATTTTGTATTTGCCTTTATCATGAAAATATATGTGATGCCATAAAAAGCAGTACTTCATATGTAGGTGCCAACTGCGACAGTTTGGTTTATAATATATCTAAATTTGACAACTAATTATTAAAAATATTATCCTTGTTGTTCAATATATATATATATATACGAACCCTATGTTTCAAAATAATGTAAATTGTATGTTAGTATTTCCCTATTAGTATATCAAGCATGCAAATTAACACTATTATGATTTTATTTTTCTTCAAATACCAAATGAATACAAAATACAAAATATAAAAAATAAAAAAATACTCGGGTACGTGAAAAATTCTCTCTCTAGACTAAGGCGATCGGCGCAGATTAAGCTAATCTACGCTGCAGTGGCCATTGCTAGAGGGCGAGGGAGGCCGAAAAAGCAAGCAATAGTTACAGTATGAAGCTTGGTTAGTGCTAGGGTTATAGCAGAAACATTAGAAAATGGGAGTGAACAACGAGTAATTACTCCATTACCAACTCAATTTTCCCCTTTGTCTCCGTTAATGTCAGCCATATGGAGCTAGGAAATTGAACACAAGTAAATCTCTGCAGCTGCAATTACCTGAAATTATGGAAGAACAGTCAACAACTCAGCTCAAACAACCAGATGTGAAGAAATCTGAGCAATTCAGTGAAGGAACAAGAGGCAACCAACACCTAGTCTGGGCTTTTCAATCGTAATCGAGCAACAACTAACAGTATGTCACTAGATTACATACCACCGGAGTTGATTGATGGAATGTAATGGTCAAACTTGATAAGGATGAAACGGACAGAGAAGCTGATAAGTGGAAAGCAACATTAGTGGTTTATGTGATTGGAGAAACACCAGGATATAATTATATGAAAAGGTTTGTGATTCAAAATTGGAATATGGTTGCTGAGCCGGAAGTGTATTATCATGAAGAAGGGTATTATATAGTCAAATTCAAGTCGATATCTGATTTGCAAAGAGTACAATATGTTGGCCCTTATAGAATCAATAACAGACCAATGATTATAAAACAATGGTGCCCTGAGTTTGATTTTAATGATGAAATTTCTAACAAAATTACCTCTATGGGTTAAATTTCCTAGTTTACTAATGAATTGCTGGAGTCGAGATTCACTTAGCAGGATAGCTAGTGCAATTGGAGTCCCAAAATATGCAGATGAATGTACAACAAAGCAAACGAGAGCTTCATTTGCAAGGATGCTTATAGAGGCCAATGTCACCAAGCCTCTACCAGATGAAGTAATTGTTCTTGATCCATCGGGAAAAACATTTCAGCAACTGGTGATCTTTGAGTGGAAGCCAGATTACTGTAATGATTGTTTAATGATTGGGCATAACTGTGCAAAAATGAAACAGATAGATAAGGAACAAAAGGACAGTAGCTTTGAAAAGAAGAAACAAGGTCCTAAGAAGAAGATGCAAACATGGATTCCAAAGGAAGACAAGAGAAATGTAACTAAAACTAATGAAGAGAAGAAGGGTACTCCGTCTGAGGAAGACAATAGCCAAGCCCAAAAGCCAACAGAGAATATGGACATAGAGGATTTGAATCCACAGTCTAAAGAGAAGCGACTATTAAAAGGGAAGACAACTAAGGAAATCAATGGTAGACATGTGCAACAGATGATTTAAGCAACCATACCAATAAGGAATGATTTTGAGTTATTGCAAAGGGAAGAGGAAGTGATAATAAAACTCCTACCTAGTGATGTAGGTGGAGGTTTTATATGTCATCAATAATGAGTTGTTAGTATGGAACATGAGGGGGTTGAATAAGAGATATAAGCATAAAGAATTAGCTAAATATCTCAAAGTGAATAAAATCAAAATAGCAGGTGTAGTGGAGACAAGGGTGAAGTCACATAGAGCTATGGCAATTTACAATAAAATTGCATCAGGATGGGCTTTTGAGAACAATTATAACTATGCACAAACCTCACTAATCTCAAGTTGAAATTATCAAGAAGTCAATGGTAGCTTAGAGCAGGATGTGTAGTCCAAAATCAGCAGGAGGATTAAACCTCACTAATCTCAAATTGTGGAACAAAGCAGCCATAATAAAAATCTGTTGGGATTTGAAGACTAAAACGGATGCTTTATGGATTAAGTGGATTCATGAGTATTACATAAAATCACAAACGATGGAGAGTATGACTATTCCTCAACAAGTCAGTTGGATAGTCAAGAAGATACTGAATGCAAGAGAGGATCTGAGGTATGTACAATCAGAAAATATGAAGAGTAAAAGCATGATCAGAAGTGTATATTTGAAAATGGTTGAGGATGTGCCTAAGGTTACATGGAAGAATATCATATGTAGCAATGAAGCAAGACCAAAGGCATTGTTTATCACATGATTGCAACAACAGAATAAGTTGTTAACTACTACAAGACTAGAAAGCTGGGGGATTCAAGTAGAGAATAGATGTGTTATGTGCAAACAAGTAGAAGAAACCAGAGATCACATGTTTGCAGAATGCCCAGTAGGAAGACAGATCTGGAAGAAGTTCATGCAGTGGATACAATTCAACTGGATGAATATGAGTACATGAAACCAAATGCAACATTGGATTGAACAGAAAATCAAAGGAAAAACTACCAAAGCAAAGCTAGTAAAGCTGATATACACAAAATATGTATATGCACTTTGGATGGAAAGGAACAAAAGATTTTTTTGAGCAAAAAGAGACTACATGGAAAACAGTGGCCCGAGAAATTGCCTATACCTGCCATGTTCGAGCTAATAGTGCTACTAAGATAATGCTTTAACATTGTAAATTTCCTAGGTAGCAAAAGATGGTAATTGTCTTTGAGTAGAAGTGTATACATATAGGAAAGTTGAGAGAATTATACTGTGATATAAGGTCTGATCGATTTGTAAATATTACTTTTTGATTATTAATGAAAGTTATAATTAACAAAAAAAAAAAATGAATACAAAATATATGTTTCAACCATGATAACTTAATGTGTATTCTTATTTAATTTTTAACTATAAAAATAGAAATAAATCACTCCCTTCGTGTCACTTTATGTGGTAGCATTTTTTATTTAGTCCGTCCAAAAAGAAAGACAATTTTTAAATTTATAATAATTTAACTTTAAACTTCTAATTTTACCCTTAGTGAAATAATTTGTAGTCACATAAATATTTATAATTTAGTTTTAATCGCAAATTTTTCAAAAGTTTTCCTTTTAAAAAAAACGTCGTGTTTATTAAAAATTTGCACATACAGTGCATGCAACAAATAGAATACTGGAAAAAAAAAGAATAGTCTGGTGCACTAAACTTTTGCTACGCGCGGTGTTTGAAGAAGCGCCGGACTACAAGAGTCTATTATAAATATCGAGGAAGGTTAAATTATTAATGGTCATTTGTGTAAATATTATACTCCGTCCGTTTCAATTTAGACGAGGCAATTTGACTCGGCATGGAATTTAAGAAGAAAAAAAGACTTTTGAAACTTGTGGTATTAAAAGCTTAAGGGGTAAAAATTTTGTGATGCTCTAATATTTTGCGGTTATAAAAATTTCTTATTAGAGGGAAATGAGTCAAAATTAAAAATTAAAAATTGAATTATTTGTAAATTTAAAAATATATCATTTATTTTGGAACCGACTAAAAATGAAACTAACACATATAGTTCGAAATGGCGGAGTCGTATTTTCACTAGGAAAAATCGGAGTCCGGAAACCAATTGTGGTAAAATTGGACAAATACCGGACTATATATAACGCCACACTATGTGGCGCTATACACTAACGGCACAGTTACCGTTAGTGTATAGCGCCACTTAGTGTGGCGTTATATATAGTCCGGATTTGTCAGACATTGTATAACGCCATAAAACCCAGCGTTATACCTTATTTTTTCGGTAACTGTGCCGTTGTATTTAAGAGGATCCCCATCCTCCTTCTTCCCCCATTTTTTAATCTTCTTCTTCTTCATTTGCCCCCCTCCCCCCCC